>PVJI01003290.1:0-126610 GCA_004026765.1 Micronycteris hirsuta
ATGTCCATTAGTCGGTTACACTGATGGGTGCTAAGTAGACTTCAGGTTTCAATCTTCCTACCATTAAGTAATGTGAAGACCTGCTAGTTCCTTGCATCCGTATGTGGAAATTTACCTATATGCAAATGACAGCATCTGCAGAGCCCACATGCAAAGCAACCTTTCAGGTCTTTCAAAGGACTGGTAGCCTCTGGGAGAGTCAGATAAAAATCAACAGGTATTTGCCCAGAGTGGGAACTGCCGGCTGCTCTTTCCAACTCCGTGAAGGCCACGTATCTGGTGGGGGCCTTCTGGTGACCTCCCTAGCTTTGTTCATCATGCTTTCCAATGTGCACTCCATATCTGCATCGCTGATGACCCACGTTCCCAGTGGGCCTGTGTTTTCCTGAAATTTGAAAGAGCCCTTAGAAGTTTTACTTTTGGGATCAAGATTATCAGGCCACCAGCTCCCAGGTGCTCCCTAACCTGCCACTAGGAGTCTGCTTTCACCTGGCCTGGCTCAGCCAACAGGTGACTCCCGGAAGTTGGAATGGGAAGAGGAGACAGAGCTCCTTCCCCGCCAGGTAAATATTGACTTGTGGTTTTGTTTCACAGCAATTGAGGCCTCTCCTGGCCTGGCTCTGCCTGGCTCTGGACTCCTCCTCCCTTCCATTCGCCCACCATTCTGTTACACAGACTGTTAGGTTCCCCATAACATGCTGAAAACAAGCATAAAAGACTCTGTTTTGTTCACTCAGGGCCTGCCTCTGGATTGTCCCTCCTGTGCTTCTTTGTTTGGTGGAAGCTTCTTCCTGCGTCCAGGCCTCAAGGCAGCCTTGCTGGCTCAGCCCGGGGAAGGCCGCATCGCACATGGCAGCACCTCATACACAGGTGTCCGAGACTTGGGCCACCTTTCTCTGGAAATCCGGGTTGGCGCTCCTCCTGTGCCCTCTCAGAATCTGGGCAAATGTTCCACTGAAGCCGTATGTCACCGCGTCACAATGGTCTCTTTGCAACTGGCAAGGCTGTGAGCGTCTGAAAGGCAGGGCCACGGTTTTGTTAAATTGCTTGGTTTTTAGCCCCAGTCCTTAGCAAATTCACTAACACAGGTAATATGTGTTCAGCTGAAGCTGATGGGATGCATTAGAATTTCAAAGCTGAAGGAAAGATCACCTACTTCAGGTCAACTACTCCAGAGAAGATCACATGTCCAGAAAGGCCAAGTGGCTTAAGCATACCAACAAGTTATGGCAGAGGATAGATTAACCAAGTTCAGTGAAAAATATGGTTCCAGAACACTTGCATTTTATTTAGCCCTCTGCTTTGCATCATGGGATAAAAAGAAAAAAGCAAGACCATTTTTTCCCCATGAAAAACTTATACCACACCCCACTAACAGCTACAATTATATTATAACCAATCCTCAACCAAGGTTTACTGAATGAATGAATGGATTAATAAATGAATGAATGATCTATCTTTATTCTTTGAACTCTTTAGTGAGAAGTACACACACATACAGAAACATGCAAAAGTTATAAGTATACAACACAAAATTCTCACAAAGTAAACACATTTAACTATTGTTCATGTCAGAAAATAAAACTATGCCAGTACCCAAAAGCCCACTTTATGCTTTCTCTCAGTTAATGCTATTCCCTCTTTCCAAAAGTAACCACTTTCCTGACTTAACCACACATTTGTGATGTTTGTTTTAGACTTTTATGTAACTGGAATAACAGAGTATGATTCCTTTGTGTCTGGCTTCTTTGCTTCATGTCATGTTGGGGAGACTCAGTAGGTTATGGTATATTAGTTATGGCTTGTCCATTTTCATTGCTGTGTAGAATTTCATCATTTGATTGCACTGGTTTGTCCGTTCTTCTACTGATAAATATCTGGATTCTTCCTGGTTTGGGGTGATTGTGAATTATACTGTCTATGAACATTCTTGCTTATGGATTTTGGTCCACATTAAACATGCATTTTCCTCTAGAATATTTGTGGGAATAGACTTGCTATGTTATAAGATGTGCATATATTTAACTTTGTAGCTAATGCCAAACTATTCTGCAAAATGGTTCTATTAATATTCATGCTCACCAGAAGTGTGTGAGCATTCCCACTGGTTCACATCTTCACCACCATTTGGTATTGTCAGTCTTTTTAATTTCAATTACTTTAATGGGTGTGTTGTGGTAATCATTGTGTTTGAATTGTTTTTCCTTCCTAACGAATCAGTTTGTTGACCATTTAAATGTCCTGACCTTCTTCTTCTTCTAATTCTAATTCTAATTCTTTTTGTGAGGTGCCTATGAAAGTATAGTGCTTATTTTTCGATTGGGCTATCTTTTTCAAAAATCGATTTGTAGCGACTATGTGTATGTTCTGGGTACTCTTTGTTGTTTATATGTGTTGCATCTTCTGCTGCTTGGTGGCTTTCCCTTTGTACCCCCTCATGCTGTCTTTAAAACAAGTTATGGAAAATTTCAATAGATACAAAAACAGAGAAAACCCATATATCCATTGCCCAGTTTTAACTCAAACCAATCCCTTTTCATGTATCCCTTAACGCATCTTTATCCTCTCTTCCATATCCACACCTGCAATGGAAGGGTATTTTGTAGCAAATTCCAGATATCATATCCTTTTGTGTGTTTTAGTGTGCACCAAAAAGAGATAAAGACTTTTTAAAAATATAACAATAATATTATTGAAACTAAAAGTATTAGCAAACATTTTGTAGTTACAATCCATGCCAGTTTGTTTCCAAATTTACTTGATCACTGCTTTCCCCCCTCTGTACACAATTATTTTGAGAATAAACAGTGTTTTTTTCCCATCTGTGTGCATTTTTAAATTGTTATTTCCTTATTACACTGGCTAAGTATTCTAGTACAATGTTAAATAGAAGTGATGACTATGACGGCCTTTAGTATTATACTTTATTTTCACTATTGGATTTTTTACAACGTGGCTGTTTTAGAATTTACAGTTATATCTTGAACTTTACTCTCTGTGCTTCAGTTTGGATAGTTTCTGTTATGTCTTCAAGTTCATTATCTTTTCTTTGGTACTATCTAATCTGCTATTAATCCTAGCCAATGAAATTTTCATTTTAGATATTCTATTTTTTTAAATCTTTGGAATTTTTATTTTAAAAATGAAATACCTTTTATTTGACTTATTATATGTCTTCGCTATTTTCTTCATCCTTGAGTGTGTGGAGCCTATATAAATAGTTGTTTTAAGATCCTTATCTGCTACGTTTGTTACCTCTGTCATTTCTTGTTCTGTTTCTATTCACTGATTTTCCCCCTGATTACGGTTCCTTTTTCTCCTGCTTCTTTGTAGGTCCACTATTTATTTTATTATAGAATAGTGGATATAGTGAATCATGCTGACAGCTTTTGTTGTGTGCCTTTAAAGAATGTGAAACTTTGCTATGGTAGGCATTTTGATTAGATTGGATCTGTTTGATCCTTTGGTGGACTATTTCTGAGCTCTCTTAAAGTAGGTCTAGAATAGTCTCTGCTGTTGTTTGAAATTCTTGGTAAAGTTATCTTTGAACTTGTGTTTTGTAATTGAAGTCTGATGGAATAATGAAGTATACACAAGAGCAGAGGAAAGACATGGAGCAAAGAAAAAAGCTTTATATTTTAGTACATTTAATAGCACATTATTTCTGCTTTTTTAATAAGGGGCTTCTTGTTTTTATTTAGCACTAAGCCTATAATCATATAAGTAATCCTGGATAAGTTTCTAGTTATTAACCTAGGTGGTAAATGTGCAGATCTTTATTTTATTATTATTATCCCTTAAATGGGTTGTATTTTCTCTATAGTCTCCTGAATGTATGACATTTTTCACAAGAAAAAGAAAAAAAGGGAAAAGGGGGGAAAAGATAGTTAAAAATGCTTTTAGAGATTGAGGCTCTCTTTTCTATAAAGTTAATGAGGCTGATCTTCTTTTGCAGAAAATTGATTTTACTTTTTGATGCAGCCAAAAACAAGTTGGTAATGAGTCTGGGTAATGGCTTTGCTGGAAGATGCTAATTTAATTCACATGTAAAGTCATTACTATGATTGATTTTTATCATATGGTTCAAAGTAGTGCTCAAGAAACTCTAAATAAATGCTTCAAACATACTTCTGAACACATAAACATCACAAGATTGTTTAGATGCGTCTAAGTTGACACTTTTGATTGGATCAGTGAACTTGGAAAGTATGAGTCCTGATACCATTGTTAAGAAATTAGGCAAACCACTTTCAAGTCATTTCTCCACACAATCCTGAAGCACTGTAAAGGCGCAATAAAGATTTATTTCAAAATTTGTCCTTTCAAACAATTTATAGGAAGTTCACCATTCAAAGCAGCATACATTCACCCTTAACTGATGAAAAAAGGGATACTTATTATTTGGCCATAATTTATGTGGAAAACATGAATGTATGATGTTGGGGGGCCCAAAATCTACATCACACTCCACTTGTGGATTTGAGATAAGGTTTGAAGATGAAGTTCTCTGTTCTAACTAATCAACATCTTTTCTTTTATTCTTCTTGACATTGGCTAGGACTCTGGGTTTTATTTTCTTTTCTGTGGCAATTTAATTATTCTTGTTTGTTAATTCAGATCAAAAGGGACAAGCCAGCTTTCATACTATCTGAATTAGAATGTAATTTCTACTGCCTTTAACCTGGAAACCATGCTCTGGGTAATGACTTCAGCAATGATAGCGCAGGGGACAGAATTGCATGCTAATGGCATCCATGGGCTACATTTCCCATGATGCTGGTTTCTTGTTTTCTCTGAGAAGACAGGAGTCATTAAGGTTCTAAGATAAGACACCACAGCCCATGAGATTTGCCATCTGTCTTGGGTACTTCCCTGCTTCCCTGCTTGGCCAAGTCAGCAGCGGGTCTGGCCCTGCACCTCTCTGCTCAGCAGAAAGCGGATGTGTGGAGTTTTTAGCACAGTCATGAGCGAGCTAGTCCTCAAGCTAAAGCCAGAGGTGTCCTGGAGCTGGCTCCTGCCAGCTAGCTGAACTGATTATGCACATCTCTTCCCAATTCCATGTTCGGTGACCTCAAACTGATAGCTTAAAATTGGCCATTGTGGGTTTATTTACATGAAGGGAATTAGCAAACACAAAGCTTTTCATTTTAGAGAGCATGTTGTTAAATATTTACCAGCACACCACTGACTGAGCCCTGAGAATGGAGACCAGAGCCTGTTGGGAGATGAGGGGTGGCTGGCCTTGGGAAGGCTGGGCTGACATCCCTTCAGTTATGACTTAGCTGGTCACACAGTAGGAGGAAAGCCAACACAGGGACAGAAATGGGCAGGACTGTTGCAGAGAGCACGGGCTGGCAAGCTGGCTGACCCTTACAGGCAAACTGGATTTGTTAAAAACTTCCTTTGTGCCCTGGCTGGTGTAGCTCAGTGGATTGAGCGCGGGCTGGGAACCAAGGGGTCACAGGTTCGATTCCCAGTCAGGGCACATGCCTGGGTTGCGGGCCAGGTCCCCAGTGAGGGCCACGTGAGAGGCAACCATACATTGCTGTTTCTCTCCCTCTCTGTCTCCCTCCCTTCCCCTCTCTCTAAAAATAAATAAATAAAATCTTAAAAAACAAACAAACAAAAAAAAACTTCCTTTGCTCTCCAACCCACTGTTTTGGGAGAAGGGAAGCGCTTGTTCTATGGGAAGGCCTGGCTTGTTGTGAGAACCGAAAAGAGGCCAGCAGGCCCCCCCCCCAGTGTAAACAGGCCCCTTTTTAATGAAATCATATGGTGCCTTTTAATATTAGTTACCATTTCTGGTTCTTCTGTGTCTAAGCATCAATAATAACAGGAAATCAAAGAAGTAAATTTTACTTAAAAAAGAAAAATAAAAACTTAAGCAGAACTAATGTAGGAAAAAAGGGTTGCATAGCTTTTTTAATGTCTTTATCGTGCTGTGAAGCTGTGTCCTCAATTTTCCACCTGGTTTTCGTGTGTTTATACATCCTAGTGGAATGTGTAAGTGGAACCCATCATGAGTGATAGGAGCACTGTCACAACGGGTGAATTTGGGCAAAGTATCTGTTGCTTACAGGTCACCCAGGCTGAACACGTGTTGAAGAGTCTGTCCTCACCGTTGTTACCTCTGCGGATCTGAAGCCTCAGTGTCCTGCTTCCCTTTCGGCTGGCGCTGTCTAGCTGAGCAGAGGGCGGATGGACTGAGTCCACTTAGCAAAACGACTCAGACACAGTCATACCCTGAAGTGTATTGTGTTAAATATTTCTGTCTTCACACACGAAAAATAATTTTTCTCCTTTTAAAACGATAATAACCTGTTTCTCAGCTAATTAAACTGTCATCTTTTTTAAATCCAAGTTGACATTTCTCGTCACATCTTTCATTCACATTTAAAATTGTGAATACTGAAACAAAAGTCACATAAAAATCCCACTTCAGAAATGCCTGGAGATTCTTTTTGTATTTCTGTGTGAATATACAGGGCTGGGCCCAAATAGGTTTACAGTTGCTCCTATGGAAAAAGACATGCTGGTTATGATTAGTACAATAGCTTCATTAACTCAAAAGAATGTCACATTGCAACTGTAAACCTACGTTTGCCCACCCCTGTATATGGAGAAGAGTCTGGACTAACAGCCATAGGAAGTGTGAGAAATAGGCCACGTTTAAAGGAATTTGTACTGGATGCTCTAGCTTCAGTCAACATTCGATGACCGCCATCTTCACAGACTGCAGCTAATAGTGCTCTCTAGAGAAGGAAGTTCCTAATCCCAGAACTTTCGAAATATCAAATACCTTGTTGAGGAAAGGTTGAGAATGAAAATGTCAACTCCAAAATGTCAGGAAATTCTGGAGTTCTCCCTGCAAAGTTAATTTGCTCTTTTCAAAAGGCACTTTAGTGTCAGGGAAAACACTGTTTGCAGAGCGGGAGAGGCAGCCCCCTCGGAGTCCTGCTGAGTAAGCTTGTCTTCATTAAGCTACGTGCTTCCTCCACTTCCTGGCGGGGCACGGACAAGGCTTGGCTGGTGCTAGAGAACAAGAAGGAACGGTGGAACCTATGGCTGAGAAGCGTCAAGAGGAGAGGATACCCTTGGAAAGGCTCTGAGCTCAAAAGGGCCATGGCTAGTCCTATCTGCTCCATCACGAAGCAGGCTAATGACGCTCCAATGTTATGCCAGCCCCACCCACCAGGAAGAAGGTGTCCTTGGGACTGGGGGGTGCGACTCTGAATCCAGGGAGGGTCACTCAGCCATAGGGCTTTGGCTCCCAAAGCCTCGTAGTCTGCCTTAATAGACTAAATCTCAAAGCTTTTGCTAAATTGTCCTTAATTACTGACTCGTTCTTGAAGCTATAGACAATATCATTGGTTTCAGATCTATTCTAGTGTCCTGTATTCTAGCTTCCAGTAGATCATTACTATAAAACTGCTGGAAATGACACTCAGGTCAATGGCTAAATATAAATTTAAAATGTCAGATAGTTTGCTGCAGGTATCTCAAAAATGACCCGGGAAGGGTAAGTGCCCATGTCAGTAGAACCGAGACCATGTTGAGTCCCTGGCCCCTTGCTGGCTCACTGTGTGACCCTGGACACATCATTTAAATCACCTCTGATGTGGATCTCATGTGAAATAGAGACAGCAATACCTACTCTATACTTTTTGTATGTCAAATTGAATGAAATAATACATTCTAAATTCTTAGATATCAGGCCTAAGATATATTAAGATTATTTCCCACTTCCTTTCCATGCCCCCCTTTCCCTGGCTAGATAGCCATATATATATATAAAATCATAAAAGGATTTTAAAAGGGATATTGTATACATATTTTGTTTGCTTCCTTCTCTTTCTAACTCCAGGTTCTTTATTGGATTTCTTGTTTGGTGAGAATAGGAAATGTTAAAATGATGTCCAATTGGTTAACCTTCCTTGCAGCCAAAGACATGCCCAGTGCTTCATCTGTATCCTTTTCATCCATAAAGAATTTCAATTAGGATCAAGTCTAACAGTGGTAATTCAAGGTGTTTCCCTTAAGGGATGAATCAGAGGCATCCATACACCAAAGTTGCGATTCTCCACTGTGGCTGTACATCACGATTCCCTGGAAACCTCTAAAAATACTGATACCCGTAAGAATAAGAGCCTTTAAAAATTTCACACCATCTGACTTGAAAATTCTATCTCCAGGCATGAATCTATTGTAAGAAAATAGAGAAGTGGAGAAAGATATATGTCCAAAGCATCTCATGTATTTGTTTAAATCATGATCCCAGCCCAATTAAAGGAGTGGAGAATGGTTAAATAAAACATGATTTATCCATAAATGGTTGCAGGTTTATTACAAATTACACTTATGCTTAGTTTAGAAGTCAGGATACCTTGACCTTTGGGGCAGGGACGGTGACTCGAAGGGGCACAGAGGGGCGTAAAGAGGGCGAGCAGAGCACTAGTAATATTTAATTCCTTCACTTGGGTTCTGGTTACCCAAGAGTGGTCACCATAGAAATTCATCAGTCTGTGTTCTTTTGCTATATGCACTTTTTAAAAAATTGTGGTAAAACACACGCAACATAAAATTTACCATCTCAGCCATTTTCAAGTGAACTTCAGTAGTATTAAGTACATCCACATTGTTGAACAAACCAACCTCAGGGGCTCCTTTCATTATGCAAAACTGATATTCTGTACTCATTAAACAGTAATTCCCCCTTGGCTCCTCCCCTCAGCTCCTGGCAACCGCGATTGTCCTTTCTCTATGAATTTGACTACAGTAGGTACCTCATATAAAGAGAATTATTAATAGTATTTTTCTTTTCATGATGGGCTTATTGCACTTAGTATGATGTTCTCAAGTTTCATCCATGTATAGAATCTGTGAGAATTTTCCTTCTTTTTAAGGCTGAATAATATTCCATTGTATGGATATTCCCCATTTTGTTTATCCATTCCTTCATTGATGGACACTTGGGTTACTTCTGCCTTTGGGCTTTTGGAAATAATGCTGCTATAAACATAGGTTTGCAAATACCTCTTTGATATCCTGCTTTCAATTCTTTTAGCCACTCCTATTCCAAAAAGTGGAATTGCTGGAGGTATGTGTACTTTTTGTATGTATGTTATACTTTCATTAAAATGTTAACTTAGAAATACTGATGTCCTGATGGCTTCACCACTAGGGGTTTTAATTGCCTCCTCTGGAGATTCTAACAGGCAGCCAGGACTGAGAACCCCTGACTTAAGAGCTGTGTTTAGTGTGTTCTTGCAAGCAGCTTGCTGAGAGCTGTGCAGAAGGAGGCATCTGGGGCTAGTGCAGCCATTCTTCACACTAGCCTTTGCTGTCCCTTCAATCTTTGAACTTAGAGTCATTCCCATCACAGGGTGACCTGAACCCGGAGCATATATGCCAGTCAATGCTGTGCCTGCCATCAATTGCAGGTAGAGGAAACAGCACACCTGGGTCCTCATTTCTGCCCTTGTCAGAATGAGAGGTCAAGGCTGGGTGCCTTCATGATGAGACTAAAGGACCAGCTGGGACACAACACACATATACGAAACCTTTCTCCTGTATCTTCCCAAAAGTCTTCACGGAAGAACTGCACACATCCTCTATTCAATCAGAACCAACCTCCCAGGGCAGACGCTCTGTTTCCTCAGCCTCTTTCATTGCAAAATGGCCACCCCATTAGGGCCTTGAGCTGAGCTGGGTGGGGAGGCCACGGCGGGCAGTGTCTACATCCACAGGCGTGTGGCTCCCCAGCCTGCAGGAGCAAGGCTTGGTTGCATATTCCCCTAGGAGCGGTGCTTAGGGTCCCGTCACTCCAATAAAGCAGAAGCCTCAGGTGTTTTAAAAGCCAACTGACTCTGGAAGGTAATATGTGGACTCTCAGCCATTTAAACCATATGGAGAATTAGGTCAAATGGATGGTTTTCAACAATACAGCTGTGATGTCAGGACCTGGTGACATTCTGGGCTGGATAATTGTGATGTGTGGAGCTGTCTGGGCTCTGCAGGGTGTGTAGCAACATCTCTGGCCTCTACCCACATGGCATACCAGTGGCATTCCACTCCCCAGCTGGAATCACGAAAAATGTCTCCAGACATGGGCAAATGTCCCCTTGGGTGCCAAATCTACACCCACCCCAGCTGAGAACCACTGTGCTGAAGGAGTGAGAATTTTGCAGGAAGAAGAAACTGCAATGTGGAAAGATTTCGAGGGGGCTAGGCCTGGATGAGATTGTTGGGGTCCGGGGTGTGGATGATACCTTCTGATTTCAGATCCAGCTGTGTCTCAGCCCCAGAAAACCCCTCACTGTTCCAGTGAGTGAGACAGGTGCATCATGGGAAACAGCAGGCACTGGAGGCCAAGTCCATCTGTGTGAAATAGTGCCTGGTGCTGACATGGAACCTGCGTGTCCTCTGGCATTTGACTGATCTCCTCTTCGTTCCCTTGCTGCCTCCAAAATGTGACACGTTGTAAAGTTAGGATTTACTATGGGAACCATCTCGTCCCACTTCCTCCCCTATACCAATGTTTCCAGCTCTTCACAGTGACAAAGCTGCCTCTCGTGAATGCCATAAATAGAGTTCGTTCACTGACACAGCCTCCTGTCATTTATCACACGTGAGACCACAGTACATATTCCCAAAATTCTTTAATTCTGACCTTCCCAAATTCTGCGTTGCTAAAGAGGGAGCAGGTTTAAGTTGACAGATGGAAGGCTGAGGAGCACAGCTGGCGGAGGGCTGGGGCCCTGCTTTCCAGACTAAGCCAGGACCTCTGCAACCCCCCTCGTTCCTCTCACGCCCTTTTCCCGCGTTGGAGAAGATTCTGAAAAGCTGTTTCCAAGACCATGTCTAACTGACCATTTTATCCTCACCTGAGGCTTCTGCTTTATCAGAGTGATGGGACCCTAAGCCCCGCTCCTTGAAGAATGTGCAACCAAGCCTTGCTCCTGCAGGCGGGGGAGCCACACGCCTGTGGATGCAGACACTGCCCGCCATGGTCTGCCCCACCCAGCTCAGCTCGAGGCCCTAATGGGGCGGCCGTTTTGCAATGAAAGAGGCTTAGTAAACAGAGCGTCTGCCCTGGGAGGTTGGTTCTGATTGAATAGAGGATGTGTGCAGGCTTTCCGTGCTCCTCGGCCCACAAGCTTTAACCGCTGTGCAAACTGGCTGAGAACACTAAAGCCCAGCTGTTTGTTCAGTGCCTCTGTTGACTTGGGTCCCGCCTCCGAGGCAGGTGGCCTCGGCCAGCCACTCAGTCATTGCCCTGACTTGGTCCTTCTCAGTGACGCTGCGGCCTCCCTGTTGAGAGTTTCCTTTCTTTATTTTGTTTTCTGGTCCTTGAGAAGTGGAACAACCAACTCACACTTACAGGTGTAGAGTTTCATTTTTTTTAAGAGGCATCATTCACTCCAGTCAGAATTTTCAGCTGTCTAATTGGGTTTGTTGTGTAATAAGGTACTTTTCTACTTTCCTCTTGGAAAGGGAAGGGCTGGCTTCCCGGCAGACTGCGAGGAGGGTTGTCACTGTTCTGGCATACTAACTCTTTCTGTCCCTGGGGCCTCACTTGTAAGTGGCTTTCAAAGTGTCCTGATGTATAATTAAGATGGACCAAAAGCTTCTGCAAACTTCCCAGAGTGCCAGGTTTCACTTACGAGAACTATTGATCTACCCAAAGTGGCCACCTGGAGGAAAGAAATGGGGTTATTTTATTCATTGTTCATTGGAACAATAATATCACTAATTGAGCATATACTTTGTGCAAAGTACTGTGCTTAGTGGTGTTTTTATTAGACGCATTGGCTCCTTTGGTCTTCACCATAAACTTGGTGCTGTGTGTGATTGCTCTCCTTCATCAGACAGGGAAGCCGAGGACAGAATGGGGAAGTAGCTTGCCCACAGTCCCTTAGTGTCCTTTAGTGTCTGGAGGCAGAGCAGGAATTTGAGCCCAAGTGTGTTTGCCTCCAAGGCTTGTGTTATCTGTCCCTATAGCCCCTGACCACCTCCCTCTTCTCTCCACTGGCTAGGACAAAGGGAAAACCCACAAGGCCCCGGTAGGGGGCAGCACTCACATGCAGTGGTCTGGGGAGTGAGGCTTGGGGTGCACCAGTGGGTTTGCTCCGCCACTGCCTGTCTGAGTCCACCTGGCCACTTCTCCCAGTGGCGCAGAGCTGCGTCCTCCCTTCTCCCTGGCCAGGGCTGTCCCTGGACAACTTCCTCAAACTTTCTTGTCAGCGGGCAGAGCTCACGTGTCACTTGATCTGGCTGCCAGGAAAGGAAGTTGGGAACAGTGCCTGTTGTCAACACTCACAGAGACGCAACATGCACAGATACACTCACCTGTGTCACTCATACATGCGCATGTGCACAGGCATTCATCCAGACGCATGCATGCACACACTCAGACATCTACATGCACGCGCATTTGCACACACACCCACATACAGGCTTGTGCACATGCACGTCCACACACATACAGAGTGGGCAAAAGTAGGTTTACAGTTGTGAGTACATGAAACACAAAGTTTTTTCTGGTAGTATTATTTATTAATTATTGTATTATTTTCCATAGGAACAACTCTAAACCTAGTTTTGCCCCACCATGTACACATACATGTTCGTTCACACACACACACATCCATCCTCAGTACAGTCACTCACCCACTCACTCACACTTTCACCTACACACTCACAAAAGCAGGTACACACATTCACATATGTCACTCCTCCACACACTCACAAAGGCATTCACACAGCAATGACTCCTCGCTTACATAAATTCATACCCACACCCTCACAAGCATTCACGCGTATTCACACGTGCATTACTTACACACACCCTCTGCATTCACACACACAGGCATATATGCTCTCGGGCACACGCACACCTCTCACTTCCTGCACAGAGGCTGAGCACACACTGGTGTGCAAGGCCAGGAGGCTAACACCCAATGTAATAAACTGCAGGGGGTGGCGTCGTGTGGGGTTTTCTGACTCAAAAGCCACAGGAAATAATTGTGCAGCAGCAAGGATGCTGGCTGTGTGTGGAGGAAATCCGATCTGCATTCTGACTTCAATAATTGTCCCCAGTCTGTCTGAGTCAGGTTTTGGCCCCAGGTCCTTCGCCCACACGCTAGCTCTGCGACCTTGAACAAGTAGCTTAACCTTTCTCCCTCATTTCCTCATCTGTAAAATGGGAATAATAGCAGTGCTCGTCTTACAGAGCGATGAGCACTGAACAGGCTAATATATGTGAAGCTCATGGACCAGGGCGGGGCACATATGTGTTCCCCAACAGTGGACCACCGACGGCATGGGTCTGTTCTCTGTCATTAACCAGTGAGAGTGGCATCAGAGACGGAAATCAGTTTCAGATTGGATATGGAAGTGAGAACCACGGAGAGAGTCACCAAGGTTTAGGGGCTGTCTGCTCTAGTGGTTGCCGTTTACAAGCCCTTGCACTTGAAAAAGCTTGAGGGCAGACGAGAGCTATCCTATTTCCTCCTCATTCCCAGAGTGTCCTTGACTCCCTTGCACTAATGAGCAATAAACATGGTCACCTGGATCAAATGGGCAGCATCTTAGACTGCTGACAAGGTCAGGGGTGAGCCTGATGTCCCCCTTCCCCTCCTTTAAATTAACCTTCAGCTTGTGAAAATTTTGCTCAGAGAAGGACTCATGCAATCCGTAAGAATTTTATTTTTGTGAGATGCTTACTTATAAGCAGCTAGAGTCGGATTAGCACATTTAATCTGTGATTCCCAGACATGTCCTCTTAAAAATAATAGAAGAAACTGAAATTACAAATTGGTAGTTACAGAACAGGCAGGGGGATGTTAAGAGCAAGTATAGGAAATGGAGTTGCTGGAGAATTTATTATATGCGTGACCCAAGGGTGCTGCTGCGTGGAGGAGGTTTTGGGGGGAAAATTGGGACAACTGTAATAGCATAATCAATAAAACTTTAATAAATGAAAATGAAAATAAGTAAGTGAAAAAAGAGAATATTTAGACCAATTACATGCTATTTTGTTCTATTTCTTTCCTCGATCAGATCTAGGATCATTTTTGAAAACTTCCAAGCCTTCATTATCCCAGTCACGTTAATTTTCCCGTTTGTCTAGAGCTTTGGCAGGAACTCCAGGTCATACCTTCTCTTCCCTTCTTCGCCTTGTGATGGTCCACATGTCAGCTGGACCTTCCATTCAGGAAGTTCCCACAGGGAACTAGGGCTGTTCTTCCCATCCCAACTCCCACCTCTGCGTTAGACCAAGGCTTGATCAGAAAGGCATCATTTGCCTTAAAATTCGAACTATTTTATCAGAGTGCTCATCTCATCAAAGGAATGACCAGAAAGAGGCTATTTAACATTCTCTGAAATCACAAGGGCCCAAGCCGTTTTCCTTTGTAATTCGTTTTGTGTGTAGGTTTGCACTCATGTTTACAAAATAATCCCTATCTGTGGCTGGAGAATTGTTGGAATGGTAACTACTTAACACTGAAATAGTTCCTGGGGGAGGTGCCATCAGGGGTGCTTTTTTTTTAACATATTGATTTCTGCTTTGTACTCTTCTGTATGTATCGGCTGACTTAAAAACAAATGTGCATCATTTTGTAAGACATAAAACCATTTAAGAAGAAATTAAAAAAAAATACACGGCAATATGCTCCTACTTTTAAAAAATGCTTTGAAATGCGCTGTTTTCTTTCCTAGTTTGTCTCTGAACTCTCCACGCAGCTGACCAGTTAAGCGGCATTTCTTTCCGAGTGCTGGTCAAAGCAGATTCTGAGGTGGAAAGAAAGTTACTCTGAGTGTGAAGCTCCCATTTTCCTTCCTTCAGTTAAATTATCTCAACCCATAAAACTTTCGTAAACGTACCTTATGGGCATATCTTTTTTCAGGAATCTTTGGCCAAATTTCTCTAAGGAAAACTAGAAGGTCCAGTGGGGGGAAGTGGTCAGGGTTTGCAGTGTGTGGGCTCTTCCCGGCATCACTTCTGCCCTGGCTGGTGCGGCTCAGCGGACTAAGTGTCGGACTGGGAATGAAAAGGGAACCTGTTTGCTTCCTGGTCAGGGCACATGCCTGGGTGTGGGCCAGTCCCCAGCTGGGGGTGTGTGACAGGCAACCGATCAACTAGTCAATGTTTCTTTCCCACTCTTTCTCCCTTCCCCTCTCTCTAAAAATAAATAAATAAAATCCTAGAAAAAGAAAGAGGGCCCTTCTACAAATAAATGTGAGTTTTCCTTTGGTGAGTTTCATCAGCCACCCTCTGGATTACATTCTTGGGAGTTACTTCAACTTTTAATTGAACTCCAGCTTCTTTTATTCAAATGTGTGTGTGAATTTACTTATTATGTTATTGGAAATTACTTATTTTCTATGCTATGTAGTATCCTATTGTGTGAACATATTACGATTTATTTATCTGTGTCCTGTGGATGGTCATGGTGAAGGTCACAGAGTGGAGCATTAGATCTATGTGAGTGTGCACACTCTAGTGCAGGCCTTTTGTAAGCACGTTTGTCTTTCTGTTGTGCGTGTGTAGGCGTGGAATAGGACATGCAAGTGTTCATCTTTACGACATTTGTCCAAAGTGGTTGCGAGATTTACAGTCCCACCAGTCACGTTTGGGAATTTCAATGAACCTTTATTTTTAAAGATTTGTGAAGATGGTAAAGTATTCCTGGAGAGAAATACTTGCCTGAACCAACAGAGGATGATGCCTATGAGCGTGTCCACAAGGTCCAAAACACCATTCACTTGCACGTTAATTTTTAGATCAAAACGTCCCTGTGCGAGAGATGGAGATGTGTCTTGTACCATTCCCTCCCGAAGCTGAGGAAAAGCGACTGAAGTGCTTTTTCTAAGAGCCCTACTAAGCTCCACATCTCCCACTCTTGCCCCCACGGCCAAATTTGATTTTAGATCCAGGGCCTCCCTGTGAGTTTGTCACGGAATGCCACGCTCATGCTGGCATTTCTACTATAACTTTGCTGGTTTCAAATAACAAAGCGTGATGGCATGAACCCTGAGAGCATTTTCTAGGCAATCATCCAGCAAAAAAGGGCATATTTATAAACTCTCAGGCCCGACCTTGAAGGTGTTCCGACAGTTTTACCTGGAAAGAAGCCTGTCTGGGCTTCCTTCTAGCTGCACATCAGACTTACCTGGGCTGCTTTTCCAAACGCAGAGCCCGCCCCCTCTCTGGAACAGGTGAACTGAATCCCTCAGAATGGGGACTCGGGAATTTGTATTTTATGAAGTTCTCAAGTGATTCTGATTCGAATGAAGACCACTAGTCAATCATTGAACTCACTCTGGCACGTGGATAGGTTCTTTTTAAAATGATATTCTATTTACATCTCACCTAATGTAAATAGAATAGCAAGTCCTAAAAATAAGAAGAGAAATGAGTAAACGATCAGGTCTTTTTCTCTGAAATATTCTCTCAAAGGACAATATCTTGCCAAATAAATCAGATGTGACAATTCAGTTAGACATGGTTCTCATTCCAGAGTAATAATAATTATAAGGTAACAATTACTTGCACTTAATAGTTTGTTGAATGGTGTCACATATGTTATGTCACTTAAGACCTCTGTAAGGTAGAAATAACAATCCCCAATTTACAGAATAGGATGCTGAGGCTTGGAGGTTAAGCGACGCCTCCAATGACATATACGCATGAAGTGGAAGATCTGAGACACAAACCCAAGGTCCCTGATTCCAAATGTATGCATTTCTCATTACCTCCCCCAGTGCTCCAGGAGGCAGCGAGAGCTGCCTGACGGTCAGCCGGCGTTAAGTGTTTCAACAAGTCTGAATGAGTTCCATGAGTCTGACCGGACTCCCTTCCATTCTCCTTCCCTCTTCTCCCTTCCTTCAATATGCTTTTAATGCCTCCTATGTAACGGGTAATCTGCAGTATGCTAGGAACCAGAGATTGGAGAAAAAGTCTCTACCCTGAGAAAGTTCACATTCCAGCCTTGTCTGGTGTGGCTCAGTAGGTTGGGTATCATCCAAGAAACAGCAAGGTCGCCAGTTCTATTCCCTATCAGGGCACACGCCTGGGTTGTGGGCCAGGTCCCTGGTTGGGGGCGTGTGAGAGGCAACAGATTGATGTTTCTCTTGCACATGGATGTTTCTCTCCCTCTCTTTCTCCTCTCTCTGAAAATAAATAAAAACTTTTTTTTTCCCAAAAGCTCACATTCTGGTGGGGAGAGAGACACATCCTTGTGTGGTGATGTACCAAATGTCACAGTCATACCGAGTAAATGACAGACCACCACGATCAGGTCAAAATGGGACGAGGAGATTATGCTGGGATCACCCATGCAACTGGGCATGTGGAGTCATACTCTCTCCTCAGACAAAAAGTCCACGTTCTTAAAAGTAAGGGGAACTTGCTTTGATGTACTCTCACTTCAAAGGGGGACTGTTTTATTTTGAAACACTCCCACTGCCTTCAGTATCCTGTTCGTACACCCTTCAAAATGTGTCTTTAGATCTCTCATCTATATTCTATAACAAGTGTTTACCCTTTCCTAAATTTAGAAGCATGCCATCTTATTAGTGGTTCATTTATCTACTCTTTAAAGAATCATCAATGTTCAAAAGTGTTGTAGATGCCATAAATAAGTGTAGGGAGAGCTCAGAGATCCCCTTCCTGGGCTGGTGCATAGAAAAAGCAACTTCCGATACATCAGGAAACAGCTTTGTTTATACTCAGCAACTGGGCTGCACAGAGTAGGGGGTAGGTAGGTATGTGTGTGTTCGTGTGTGTGGCAGAGGTCGGTGGCAGACAGATTTTCCAACATACTATTCATTAGTGATAATGAAATACCCACTTTGTTTTTAAACACCTAAGAATTATTCAACAATAGTAAACAGTTGTCAGGTGCCCCTGGGAACCAGCAGCTCCTTAAACACAAAGTCCATGGTCGTGAAGGAGACAGATGTGTCCCTGTGTACCCGCCCCCTCTACCCTTTTTCCAAGTAGACTAGTGAGGACCAATGAAACATTTCTGGAAGAGTGGATGTGAGTGTTGCTCTAAAGTCTGATGCCTTATGTACACCATCGCCTCGCTCACTTCACAGTTCTGGAGCGCTGATCACTACCGACGGCCCCTTTATCAGGCACCTTTGGTTCGTGTGCCTCTGTTCTTCCCAGCTACCGTTCCTCTGACTGCTTGCCCTCCTTTCTGCCTTCACCGCGTCTGCTCCGGACAGCCGCGGCGACCTCCGCTTCGCTGCTCTGCTCCAGGTCTCCAACTTTTAATCTGGTCCCATCTTTTACTTTCCCCTGGTGTTATGTTTTGCTTTTTTCCCGTTCCAACTCTAAGTGATAACAACTAACAATTGTGTGGTTCTGTACACATTTAAAAAAAAACTTCCATCCTTTATCTGAATCGGCACTCATCGAGAACCCTCTGTGTAGCAGGCACAGCTCCTGGTGCAACCCAGTGGTAAGTACTGAGGTTGGTCTAAATAACACCACTAGGATAGACAGGCTCAGTCTTCTCATCCTTTATTCTGTCCCTCCCATCTGTTGCCAGGTGGTTCCCTAGGAGATGAAATGAGTGTGCAGGGGGTTTATAGGGAATACTCTTGGGACCAGAGCCTATAGAAGGGAAGGGGAGGATGCAGGATTGGGCAGAGGGAGAATTCAGGTGGCCAGGAGGTCTCAAAGGAAGCCTTAGAGTTCTGAATATGGGACAACTCTCCAGAACTGTCTGCTTATCAGGTAAGACTGACAGCTGAGGGTTGTCTGCTGGCAGGACTCAAGCAGCACAGCGGGTGAGCCCTTCGGTCATGATGGGAGATCTAGGTGGTGTATCTCAGCACCCACCACACCGTCCCCCATGACTAGGATTGACTGGAGGTGGCCGACTTGACTTGCTGTCTGGAGCCTTAGTATAAAGGGCAGGAAACTCATAGAGAAAAAGAACTGGGTTCCTGAGGCCAAGACCACTGCCCTTGGTGGTGGCAGAGCAGGAAGAAGCTGGAATGGATCTGGTCAAGTTCCACCAGATAAATGCACAAAGGCCAAGGTCAGGCCAAAATGGGCAACCCTAAGTCCTGCCTCAGGTCTTCCTCAGGGGCTGTCCCTTCTGCCTGAAATGTTCTTCACTCAATCTTCAGGTCTCTGTTTACATGTGACATCCTTGCTCCTGTCTCCTTCGGCCCGATCTAAAATCCTGAACTTGGCCTTGGTTGTATCTGTCCCTCTAGAACCTGTCATGGGACTACTTATTCAGTTCATTTTTCTGTTTCATCAAGAGTCTCATGAAGGTAGACATAGTTTTTTACTATGGTATCCCCCATGTCTAGTGGCATGCCTGACACATAGTAGGTGCTCAAGGAACACTTTTAAATGATTAAAATTACAATAGGGGCTACATCCAGATTCTTTGGTTGCAAGCAATAGAAACTGACACTGACATGATTAAGCAAAAAAAAAAAGAAGGGGTAGCTATGGAAAGAAAGAGCCCCAGGATCGCAGGGATCAGGGATGAGAACAGGCCATGCCCAGCAGCTCTGGAGTGTGGTGGGGGTCCCAAGGCAGGGGCTGCTGGACAAAGTAACCACTCTCAGTCTCTGCCATTCATCTCAAGTCAATTTCCACAGGGGAGGGGCAGTGTCTTAGAGGCCTAGCCTGGGCCACATGCCGTCCTCTGGGCTGTAATCCCACCAGTCTATATCCAAAAGGAAATTGGGGGAGGCTGAAGAAGAACTCACCAACATTTCTCTGCAGGTCGAGGCTGCCCCTGATGCACTCATAATCAACCAGACAGGGAAAGTCCAGTGAACTTTCTTAAACACATACCTAGTCATGACCTGTGTCTGCTCAAAAACCTCCGGGGGCTCCCCATGGCTTGTAGGATGGCATTCAAGTTTCTAAGTGTGGCTCTTTGAGCTTTTCATACCAGCCCCCACCTGCCTCTCCAGAACCTTCTCTGGCCACTCTTCCCCAGGGCCCTGGGGGAGCCACACAGGGCTGCTACCTCACTGGTCCTGCAAATGTGCAACCTGTTGCCTTATCTGTTCTTGTGGCTTTGCTTCTGCAGATCCTTTCACTTGACCCTCCCTCTCCTCTGGCTCCAGTAAAACCTCTCTTCTGGAAAGCTGTCAGACCGCCTCGTCTGCAGTGGTAAGCAATAGCTCTTTCTGTCTGCTTTGTTCGCACGGTTACAGCGGCACTTAGCAAACTTTATGGCCATTCGTTGCATGCAAATCCGATTTCCCTAGTAGAATCTAAACTGCTCCGAGGCCAGGTTTGCAGCTTCAGGTCTCTCCTATCACCAGGGTACCATAAATATTATTCTGTTTTAAGTGAGTATAAATAATAAATTCTTTAAAAATTATCTCTCTCCTTTATTGTCACCAGATCTTTCCAGGAAGAAAAAGCTAGAGAGAAATGGTTCTTATTGAAAGTTTACTTTACTATAAGGCCGCCCTGAGAAGAGGCTCTGATGTAAAAAACAAACAAACAGCCCCGCTGGTGTAGCTCAGTGGATTGAGCGTGGGTTGGGAACCAAAAGGTCCTGGTTCGATTCCCAGTCGGGGCACATGCCTGGGTTGCAGGCCAGGTCCCCAGTGAGGGCCATGTGAGAGGCAACCATACATTGCTCTTTCTCCCTCCCTTCTCTCTCTAAAAAATCTTTAAAAAAACAAACAACAACACCAAAAAAAATCCCCAGCAGGCAACATCAAGAAATTGTGGAAATAAGCAAACTTATTTTCTGGTACAAACCTGAAATTCCCATGAGGAAATGAGGTATCCAGTACCGGAATCCTGGGGGAGTCCCAGACAATCTTCCCCTTAGAAATAAAGTTAAAAAAGAGGAAAGCTTTTGATACATTTCTTTCCAACAAAAATTCAAATGCCATCAATGCATATACTCAGCTCCTCATAAGCAGCTCACAGCATTCATTTTCTCCTGCTGCTCTTCCTGGCTAGGGACCTTTGGCAACTGCAATTTCAATGTTCTCCAGGTTGCTCTAAGAAATTGGTGTGGTTTAAGGTGAAACTAAGAGTTTACCGGCACCCGTAGAGAGACTGGGCTCTAAAAGAACAATCAGGGGCTTTGTCTGGAGATGTTGGTGCTAATCTCAACCACTTCCACCGAAAGAATGTGAGGCCGTCACTGCAGCTGGATCTGCTTTGCCCGAGACTCTGTGTTCAACAGGGTGCGAGCAAGCACCACGGAGTGAGAAATCCCAGCGTGTGGAAACCCGGTTGATTACTTAGCACTTCCCCTCGTACCTTTCGTACCTTCTGTGTGCCGTGCACCACACCGCAGAGCTGAACCCAATATTTGCATGTCTCATTTAATCTCCACAGGACCTAAGAGATAAGAAGGACTTTGATGACTTGCATTTTGCAAATGAGGTTTAGAGAAGTCAAGGAACTGGCCTGGTCATGGGATCTCTTGGCGGCAAGGCAGGACTGGAACCCAGGTCTCAATAACTCTGAAGCCTGTCCCCTAACCCTGCTCCTTGCCAACCTGGTACCTTGGGAAAATGCAAAATAAATCAGACAAACAAAGGCTACAACAATAACGACAAAACAAAACAAAATACATAGTATGTTGCATGGCTACAGCACTCTAGAGAATAATAAAGCAGGGAAGAGGGACAGAGTGCTGTGTGGGGATAGGGTAGGTTGAAATTTTAAGTACTGTCCAGAAAATGGTCAGGGAAATGATCAATCAGATAACATATCAGCAAAGATCTAGAAAAAAATGAGGGAGTCATGTGGGTATTCTGGACAAGAGATTTCTAGACAGAGGCGCTATCACAGATATAAGGCCCTGGTATAGAACGACTGGCCGGTACGGCCAGAGTGACTGGGGTGGGGGTGGGAGGGGCAGCAGAAGATGAGGTCAGAGAGTCATGTGGGGCCATATAAACCGCTGAAGGACTTTTCCCCTCTTAGTAGGTAACCCTGCTGGTTGAATTGTTCCTATTCAACTTTTTACAAACGTTTGACATCTTATATATGAAAGTAGAATTGGCCTAAACTGTACTAAAAGTATATTTCAAAGTCGGAGCATCTGAGCAATCGCTTGGCATCAGAGGCCAGAGAACTAGGGAAGAGTGGAGAGAGGAGCCGAGACCCAGCGGGGCTCCAGGGGGCCGCCGACTGCTCCTGGCCGTCCTCCCTTTAAAACAAGAGAGAGCTCTACAGGGACTCCTCGGAAATCGAAGCTCCCCCATTTAAGTAATGGCACACGGATTTGTACACATTTTCTTCCCACTTCTCTTTATGAGAAGTCAACAAATTTTTCTATCCCTTGGTTAGATTCCACCTTGCGACCTACCTAGTTTCTTTGGTTTCTATTCTGCTCTCTTGACCATGCTATGGACGATATCTGTTTAACTAGCCACAGTCCCCTTGCTGATCACCTTGTCCTCACCGCCACCCCCAGTAGACCATTGGTTTAGGCTGTGGCTACATTCCCATGTGGCCTCTGCACACCCACTGCATTCCCCTTCCGCACCCTCATATCACCCCATGATCTTGTCTTGGTCCTGTGGTTGACTGTTGGGTAGCCGGCCCCCAATAAACCGCACCTCAAAACAGTCGCAGACTGTCCAGCTTCTCCTACATTGACCCTGAATGAGCTGTGTGACTTGCTTCGGCCAATAAGACGTTAGAAAATACGAAGTAAGCAGAGGCTCCACTAGTGCTGGCACATTCTGGAGGTTATCTGCCATACCGTGAACTTGCTGGGACCAGGTTACCAACCCAGAGAGACACTGGTGGATGGGACGCCACCATGGAAAGCAGTCTGAGCCACGCTCCCAGTGCAGCACAGCTCTGTGACTTCTTCAGCTTTAGCAGGTGAAAGAAAAGCTACCCAGCTGAGCCCGTTCAACCCTGACTCATGAAAAAAAAAGAAAAAAAGAAATACTGTATTTACTTTAGGATATTGAGTTTTGTGGTGTTTTGGTACACAGTAATAGTTCACAAAAACAATCCCCATGTCATCTGGTCCAAAACCGGTTAGCCCCAGGCCTTGCTCACTTCTGTGGCACCTCGGTTTCTGTGTGTCTAAACACTTTGGCCAAGACCTACTGGCTCAGCCGCACCTGCACCTGGGGCTGCTGCAGGCCTCTGGTTTGGAGTGATTTGGAATTGGCTCTCTGAGCAGGAAACAAGTTGAGAGGAAACTGGGCATATGGGTGCTCATTGTCATTGTGCCGTGTTATGACTTCTGTGCCACTCTCCCCTTGCGTTCCTAGGCCCGAGTTATAGTTGTCACTATGCTGAGTCACTGTTTGGAAATAAATCTGTATTTGCATTGTCTGCCAGCCAAGGAGCACGGCCCGTATGGTTTCCTTTCAAAAATGCACTCCTTACAACAGTGTTGTCTTCTGTATTGCTTTCCTCCTCTTCACATCCTTGAGGGTGAGAGAAGATTGGAAGCCGTGTCCACCATGAAGGCTCATTTATTGCCACACTCACTGACCGAGTGTGGCCCTTCAGCATAAAAGAGAAACCAATGAACTGAGAGTTTACTAAGGGCTTCCTTTTCCAATTATTCTTGTATTCTAATTTTTGTTCTCTCAGCTTCTCAAGGCTCTCAGCCACCTGCTTTGGAGTAAGCTCGCACCCCTAGCAGTCGACACTCCCAGGTGCTGTACTGATGTCCAGAGTTTTCTTCTTCTTTTAGATCATGGCATGCCATTCTTCACTGACATTTTAGCTCTCAGAGCCTTTGAACAGATGTATTTTATTTATTTTTATTTTTTAATTGAATTTAGTGTGGTGACATTGGTTAATAAAATTATATAGGTTTTAGGCATACAACTTTATAATACATCATTTATAGATTATATTGTGTGTTCACCACCCCAAGGCAGATGTATTTTAAACTTTGTTCAGATCTTCTAATTGTTTTCTGCAGGGAGGTTTGTCTGAGTTTCTCATTGCTGGAAAACTGAGGTTCTTTCTAAAATATTAATTAAAATGGAATGCGTTTAATTCTGGGGTGGGTTATTCTTAAATTTCCAGTATAATTCATTGAGTAATGAATTTTCATAATGACATGAACAATCACCATTATCATACTCTAATTATATACATATTTGGGTCTGCTTCTAGACTTTCTGTTCTGTTCTATCCTTGTGTATATTTCTGGACCAGAACCAGGTCATTTACTAGGTATGGCAAATTACTGTAATTTTATAATACATTTTAATATCTGATGAGAGAAGATCTCCTTAGTTTGTTCTCTCTCTCTCTCTCTCCCTCTTTTCTTTTTGCAAAATTTTTTTGGCTCTTTTTCGTGGTTTTGTTCTTTTGAGCTGGAGCAGGAAGAGAGTGGGTGTTGTGTGGCCCATGTTTGTGAACACATGTGACACCTCTGATGGAAACAGGTGGGAGAAGGTGGAGGAGACCTAACCGAGAGCAGGCTAGAGGGTCCTGTGTTAGTTCTGGTCCTCCAAGAAACAAAAGAATGGTTGAAGTCAATGCTTGCGAAGGGAAAAAGAGGATGTCAGAGAAGACAGGGATGCCGGACCTTTGTGAAGGAGTAGGAAGAGTCTCAGACTTCAGGCCAGTTCATAGAGTGTCTCCGATAGGCTGATAGGGAGTCCTTAGCAACATCTGATTGGACAGCCCCATGCCCTGCTGTGCTCAGGCACTCCATCGTGCTCAGTCATTGGCTGGGAGCAGTCTGTGGGAAACATGGCCACGGTACATGTGGGACACCAGATCCAGAGGGGTAGTGTCCTCCATCGGACAGTCATGCTCCCATGCCAAGGGATCCGAGCTGCTCGTCTTTGTGGCCACCACAGTCTCTTACTGAGGCCAGAATAGAAAACGCCATTTGTTATTGTCTAGGAAGCCACATTTGAAACCCCAGGTCTGTGTTATCTACCTAGAGAAACTCAGGTTAAAACTCTTTGGATCTTAAAGAGTTATATGCTTAGTTACTTGAGGTCCTTTATCCAGAACGGTGCCTTATTTCCTCATAATGCCTGTTAGCTGAGGTGCATCTGTAGGAGGTAATTTTCGAGGGCATGAAAGAGGTTCTGGTTCTGGAATTACCGACGACTTGTACAGAGATGGTCAGAGGGTCAGAATGGGATTTTCTGGGATGATAATGTTGAAAGCAAATAGATTGTTTGCATTTCTCTAAATTGTACGTAGAGTTGGCTAGGGTGATAAAGGCAAGGATATGTGAAGGAACCCAGGTGAAAGAGGGGAAACCACCAGCCCCTTTCCTCTAGCTGCTCAGCTATCTAAGAAATAGAAAAGTGGCTTTGCGCGCCCAAGATTTCAGAACACTGGTGAGAGAAAGGGTTCTAAGAGACTGAAAACTTGAGCCCCCGTGCGTTTGCCAGAATGCCATTGTCAAGACTGTCAGCTCCAGAATGATTTGTCCTACTGGTCCTTCAGCCACATCAGGTTGATCTTGTTTAGCCACACACAACTCCTGGGGGTTGCCCCTGGAACGTGCAAGAGGTAAATATAGGACAGGGAAATGAAAGTATATAGGTGGCGGCGACTCACTGAACTTGTTATGTCAAGCGGTGATAACAGCCAGGAGTATAAATAGCATCACTTGTTTTTGTTTAATTTTTAAAAAAAGTTTTGTAAGAATTTATTTGGGTTAAGCTGACATCGCTGGGAAGGAAGATCTTAAGTGTTCCCTAAATAGCATCACTATTAAAAAGTATAGATAAGTTGGTGCCTGACAGATCACTAGCTATGACTTGGGGGTGACCTTCTTTGGCCTTTTGAGGGTGACATCAAAGATGTTGTGCTATTGGTCTCACAACAGTCCCTCTGAGGCCTCTGTGAAAGATTGCTGGACCATATGTACAACGGTTCTAATGTAAATATTTTAAAAATTTGAGGAACTTCTAAAGCAACTGTTAACTTCTATGGTTGTGCTAGCTTCAGGTCATCAGACTTTTGTGGGTGTTGCAGGGCTCTTTCACCCAGAAGACAATTTTAAGGACACCACCCAGACATCTTCATCTGCTGGCTCTAGAGGATTCTGGAGGTCACCTAGTATGTGATTTCTCTCTCACGCAAGGCATTGAACCACAAGCTGGATCATATAGAAGTGCAGGGGTTGTTAAAACCTTTTCAAACACGTGATCCTAACCCACAGAAATGGAGCAGCTCTGATGGAAGAGATGATGGGGGGAGGATGGGGGTTGAGTGCAGACAGCAGGTGACCTGTGCCCATCCTCTTTCTCTGTCCCCATGGAAGCCCCTAAGACCCTTCTCCAGGGGATAATTTGAGTACCACTGTGGCAAAGAAAATCAATATATGCAGAGTTGACCTCATGGTCAGTGACACCTACCCAGTCCTAGGACTGCATGTCTGACTGCATGATCCAGAACGCCACACTCATGTGGCACTCAGAGTTACCTACCGAACGTAGACAAACTTTCTGAAAGGCAACCTGCTCCCCTGGACAGAACATGAGTGTGGAGTGAGAAGACCTGGGTTCTAGTCTTGACTCTAACATTTGCTAGCTTTGACTTTGGCGAATAACTTCTCCAAGTCTCAGTTTCTGGCCTTCACAGTGGGGAGAATAACATCTTCCTCAAAGGACTGTAGGGAAGGAGGAGGGACATATCCATGTTGTCTTGGTTGAGACAGAACGTTCTGCTCAAACGTTCCCCGGGAGCTCTTGTCTGGTTTTCTGACAGCTTTTTGAATCTTGATTCCCAACATTCCCTCAGAGCTCCTGTCTTTGGCTACCCACTTTGTATGCAAACGTGCACCCCAATATCAGTTTTTCCTGAGACACAATCCTGACATTCACCTCTTCACTCAACCTACCATGACCATGGCCGAAAGGCATCTGGGCACTCCTGTGACTAGCCTTACAGGACTCTGGCTGCTGGAGAGGGGGTTGGTGGATGGGCCTTAGGCCCTAAGACCAGCTTGGTTTGTAACCTCACTCGGAGTCAGCCTTCTTATTGGCACTTGCATTCTGGGTCCTACCTAGGCTGAAAGAGCGTGCAGTGACTTCACCCGCTACACTATAAAGCCCAGTTCCTCACCCCAAATAAGTGTCTGTCCTGATTATAAGTTACAGTGGGAAATCTTCAGGTCTGCAGAGGATGGCATGCACAAAGAAGACCAAACATTACCCAGGACTCAAAGATAAGAATATAGGTAGAATTCATCTCAAATGAGTCCTGGCTGCATAGAACACACAGAAAAGAAACCAAGGAGAATCTTCTCCAGCCATGAGCATGGAAGACGGTAGGGGCTGTAGGGAGGAAAGAGTGGTGGCCTGGGAGTTAGGCTGCTTTCTTGGCTTGATCAGAATCCAGCTGTCAACAACCTTCTTGATACCCTCATTGGTAAAACGAAAAGGTTGGATGAAGTGATTCCATGGACCCCCTAGATTCGTAGGAAAGAACCTACAAATACTAGGCATGAGTTACAAGTGTTGTTTATTCCATAGTGGACCACCTATTTGGGCAGAGGGGGAAGCAGAAGGAAAGCCAACCCTTCCAGTCTGGTTCATTTGAGAGAAGAGGCCCCCGGTTCTTAAATAATTGAGCAGAAGCAACACCTTGGCCTTATCACAATTTATGCTCAACGATGTACCACTGATATCTATAACACATGTTCTTGTAATTCCTGATCCCAGCAGATAGGCCACCTTCTGTTCATTGTGGAGGAGTTAGCAGAAGTGAAAGGATGTGGGTAGCGAGTAATAGGGAGAGCAGGTTTGTCAAGCCCCATCACCGCGGATGCCCGGTAATGTAATCTGGGGAATATCAGATAAGCAAACAAATCTGTTAATGGTAGGAAATGGAGTCCAGCTCTGCCAGCTAAGGAGAGAGATTGGGCTGATAGTCAATGCCCTTTCCTCTCCAGAGGCCATTGCTTCTCTCTTCTTGCTGATAAAGAGGATGAGACAGGTGTTTACATTTTACCTGGAACACGAAGCGGTAGCGTAGCTGTGTGTTCCAAATGTTGCCTGACAGGAAACAAGAATAACAGAGTTTGGCAGAAAGGGAAAACAAGAAGCAAGAATCCCAGTGAGTCTGAAGGAGAGAATCAGAGGAGCCGGGACACATGTTGCCCTCTGGGCTCAGTGCAGGGGTCTTGGGGGCGGGAGGCAGTCCCCTGGGCCGGCAGAGACATGGACTGGGACCATCCTGACCATCTCCCTGGAGTCTGCATCTTATCTCCTAACTTCGGGGATGAATTTCATGACAACTCAAACTTATTTTTACCACCAAGTCATCCATGGGAAAATTCTTTCTACTGTGTGTGTGAAGTACACACCTTGTATCAGGTTTCCTGTGTCTCAGCCCGTCTTCAGAATGCTTTTTGGCAATGAGGGAACCAATGAATAATAATAATAACAACAACAACAATAATAATAATTATTATTATAATGGCACCTAGGTTCTGGAAACTCTCTCAAACACTTCAAGTATATTTTCTCACTAAAACCACATAACAGCCCCTTGAGATTAGTACTATTATTAATATTTTATAGGTAAGAAAACTGAAGCTCGAAGAATTGACAAAATTTACTCCTGGTTACAAGGCTACTCTGTGGTGAATTGGACCTCCAATCCAGAACTGTCTGCACCCAAATGCATTCCTCAAGTTAACACGCTATAACAATGCAGCCAATGGCAAGCAGGGGCGTTCCATGAGATCTCACTGATGTTCAGATCACCCAAGAACTTGGCATTGATAATCTCATTTAAATACAGCAGCTCACCTGTAGATACCATTCTTATCATCCTTTTAAATATTATTATATTATTACCAAAGAAGATGGTGAGGCTTGAGAGGTTCAATAACGTGCCCAAGGGATTCGAGCAGCAGGTTTGAGATGTAACCGTGGGCAGTCTGACTGGCAAGCTCGTGCCATTGACCACTGAGTTAAACTTGGAGTTACAAACCCTTCTGACTCCACTATGGTACACATATTATGTGTTGTGAATAATCTGAATTTCCTGGGTGAATCCTATCTGTTTGCCAAGTTCAATTTTATATTTTAACCACTTGGGGCCCTTCCCACAGGAGCAATGCTTGGCACCCGGTTGATGGCCAGCAGCTTGGACCTCCGGGTAGTTTCATTGCCCCGGGTCACGCTGGGGCTTGAAATCGCTACTGCACAGCACCAGTCGTTTCCCAGGCAAAGGGAGCCCTCCGTGAGTGAACTGAAGGATGGCGAGCTTGCCTCCCCACCCCACCCCCACCATGGAACAGCGTCTAAGCTCTCCCAAAATGGACAGGCGGCCAACTCCACACTTACCTTGCTCTTATTTACCCTCCTGCCAGGATGTGAGCTCGTCACTGTGGGCCAAGTTCTCAGAACAATGCTGGCTATTCTAAGCCAAACTTCTGTGTCATAAGAGCTTTAGGATTGTCTAACACTAGACTTGTATGTATTTGATTGGAAGTTCTAATCGGTCCCAGGTTTCCCTCTCCTAGTTGCGGCACTGCTTTGCCCCTGCCAGACCTCCTACACGTTTGAAAAGGCCCACTAAAGCGTTTCTAATGTCCACCTCCATTTCCTCCAGTGAGTTTGAGTGTAAGTTTCCTGGAATCGTATCAGCATGAAGAATCTTAAGCCATTTCTGATGTAATTTGCTCGCTTCCCAAATCCTCCTCAGCAGTGGGATCCCAGATTGGGAAAGCAGCACTTTCGTACAAGTGAATGCGGGGTGCTCCAAGGCTTCCGTAATTCCTTGTCCTTGTCTCTTGTGTAATGCCTTATCCTGGGCCGTTTGAGGAAGACATTCGGTTTGTATCCTTAACCTTTTGTTTATTCATTGTTTTTGTCCCTTGGAATGCTTCATAACGGCACTTTCATCTTTCTATAACTATGTTTTGTTGTTTTTTTTTAAAGATTTTATTTTTATTTATTTTTAGAGAGAGGGGAAGGGAGGGAGAAAGAGAGGGAGAAACAGCAATGTATGATTGTCTCTCACATGGTCCTCATGGGCACCTGGCCCACAACCCAGGCATGTGCCCTGACTGGGAATCGAACCGGGTCCCTTTGGTTCCCAGCCCGTGCTCAATCCACTGAGCTATACCAGCCAGGGCTATAACTATGCTTTGTTTTTTGATCCAGGACTTGGCTAAACTTCAGTTTGCTCATCTGTCAAGCAGTCGGACTAGATCAGGGCCAGTAACCTTTTTCTGCAAAGGGCCAGGTAGTAAGTATTTTAAGCTTGTGGGCCATCTGGTCTCCATGGCAACTATGCAACTCTTTTTGAGTTATCATTCAAAAGCCAAAGTAAAGTTCCAATAAAACTTTACTTATGGACACTAAAATTTAAATTTCACATAATTTTAAATTTCGTATAATTTTAGATTGTATGAAATACTTTTTTTTTTACAAACTGTGTAAAATTATAAAGTCCATTTCTAGCTTGCAGGGTGTACAAAGTCAGGCAGTGGGCCAGCTTGGGCCTCTGCACTCGATGATTCTAAATTTCTTTCAAATGCTAAGTATCATGACATTTCAGAACTCAGGCGGCCCCTGGAAGTCATGAAGTCCAGCCACCCCGTGTGCCACTGAAGAAAAAGGTGGCCTACAAAGGCTGTGGGACTGACCCCCCTCACACAGTTGGCGGGCGACTGGCAGGCAGTTCAGGCCCACAGCGGGCCCAGTCTGCACCCCGCCCACGCACCCACCGTCCTGTGCCGCACCTCCAGCTCGTAAACAAGATGCCTGCTGAGTTCTGTTTCTTAGTAGAATGAGATCATTTCACAGAGTTACAAATTTGGGGATCTTTCTGTAGTCTTGCCTGGAAATAGCATTTTATGTCCTTGTATTTAAGTAAATACATGACTGTGAACACTTTATTTGAATGAACATATATAAACTACTCACTTCTATAAAACACTAGAGAATGTGTGTGATGTCTATGTTTTGTGTTGTTGCTCTTAAGATTAAGGCCAATTAGACAATGGCTTCCATCAAATCAGAGTGAGGTACAGGTATCCACAGTCTGTGACACTTGATTTACAAAATAAGTAAGTTAAATTTATCTAGAAAATTTTCTTTGGTGAATTGGACTGAAGTACCAAATAGCAGAATACACACACACACACACAAGTTTTGCCTTCTCTCGACCAAAGACTGGTAAGATGAATACATTTAAAGCTACCCTAGATGAACTGAATACAGGACATGTCCCCTCTATGCTCCGAGGAACCCTAAAAAGTATTGATGACAAGCTTGTTTTTGTAGGAAGACTGAGTCCATTGCAGCACAGCCAATTTAAAATGCAAAGCACCATTTTAAAATCTCTCACTCGCCATCCACATAGATTGACCCAGCCATAAAATAGATTATTGCGTAAGCCTGCACTTTTCCTTTTTTCTTTGCTAAAAATGGGTAGTGTCCTGGAAGGGGGTGTGTGTGTTGAGGTGAAGACTGGGTAGATGCTTTCAAAATTCAGAGCTCTCCTTTCCTTTTTGATGACTAGGAAGGTGGGAGATAAAAGTTGGGATAAGAAGAAATTTCATTTAAAAAAAAGAAAACAGCCCATAAGTTTTAGGAGGGTAGTGGAGGGAGGAAGAGGTAGCCCAGGAAGACAAGACTGTTTCAGCAATTCCCATCTGGAACTTCGTTTATACTTCCTGAATCTTCCCACTATTTCTGCAGTTTCTTAGCTTCCAGAAGATTCTCTGTCTTAGCTGCCAACTTTAGCAGCTATTATCTAGTGATCCAGGGAGAGGCATTATTGCAAAGAGAGAGATGAGAGAAACCTTAAGTAGTTTTTTGTATGGCTCACACCTTTTCATGGTGCCTTTGCTCTGAATTGCAGGCGCTCACCTTTCTGCACCCTTCCCGGAGCCTGTCCGCACTCACACCTGGGAGGAAGAGAAACTGAAAGTTCTAGCAGAAGCAGCCCCACACGATACATACTTTGGTCTCTACCTACCAGGCATGGAGCTGACCTCATACCTACTCAGTCCTTGGTGATTCAATGATTCAGCAAGAGGCACTAAAGTTAAGAGTTCAGAGTCTACCCTAACCTGGTCTTACAGGCGCTAAACCATTTCTCCCTGTTCCCCACACTTTTCAGGAGCTCAAGCTTCATCTCACAAAAGCAAGGGATCCCAGCTTTATACTTTGCAGAGCGGAAAATAAATGGCTTAGCTTTTCCTCTAGGGTGAAGAAACCCTTGGTCTTGGTTTGTCATTTCTGACATGGTGACCAACCTTCCCTGTTCCCTCACCCACACACAATACCCAGTGAACACCTGGGAAGGAAAATCTAGGCATCTCACATCTACTCAAGCAGAAGTCCTGGACTTTCTCAAATTCTGCTCACTGACTCCATTCTTGGTCATGTTTGACTCCTAGTTTCTCAGTGTGGTCTTCCTTTCCCTACCCATTTCTAGATCTTTATTCATGGTTGTTTATGTACTTATTATTCATTCTTGCTAGCAATACTGGGTGGCATCATGTGCAGGCACTGTGCTAATGTGTGTGGACAACAAGATAAAGGAGGTTCCTGTGCACTTGGGACTTCAAGTTTAGCAATGAACAAGACGGCTGAGAGATAATTAATTACCTAAGTACTTACTTCCTTGTGACATGGTGAGAACTCTGAAGGGTATTACCTCACTAAATATTTACAGAGAACCTACTAGTACCTGGCTGGGGGCACAGTGGTGATCATAAAGAGACCCCTCCCATCCCTATTTTCATGGGAACTGACCATTAATCAAATAATCACACGCATGAATGCTATATTTCAATCTGAGTATATAAACTGGGGCCTTAGAGTTCTGGGAGACAGGGGTGGCTTCTGGGAGGAAATGGCATTGAAGCAGAGACCTGCAGGGGGACTGACTAACTTTAGCTTCTCTGATACATCCAGTAGTGTGTGGGACCCCCAGGAACCCCTCCCTGATGCAATTTCTGCTCCTGCCTCATGCCTATATCCAGACTTGCCAGGGAACTAATATTCAGACTAATCCAAACCCTCCCCAGATACACCAAGGCATTGGCCCATGTGGCCAGCATCCCTGGTCCCTGAGAGTGGGTATCTGTCATACAGAACATCCAACGGCTTCAGCTCTGCTTACTACCTACCACAGGGCTTGCACATAGTAGTCACTCACTAATGTTAAGATTTGCTACAAAGTAGGTCATTTCCATTCATTTGTTAACTAACTATGGTCCTCTGTGGGTGAGGGTCTCCCCTCACATTATTCTCCAATTCTTCTGCTCTCTGGGGAGAACTTATTGTAAATATGTTTTTATCTTCTGTAGCTAATTATTACCCACACAAGGTCAATAGGAAGTTTATATTTTAGCCTCTGGGGTGGGTGCCTCATTTCCATTTAAGATTTTATTTATTTTAGAGAGAAGGGAGGGGAAGGAGAAAGAGAGGGAGAGAAACATCAATGTGTGGTTGCCTCTCATGTGCTCCATACTGTGGACCTGTCCCGCAACCCAGGCATGTGCCCTGACTGGGAATTGAACCGATGACCCTTTGGTTCACAAGTCTGCACCTGATCCACTGAGCTACACCACCCAGGGCTCATTTCCTTCATGAACGTAAGCCCAGAGCAGTCCATCCTTCCTTGCCCTCTGTCTGTATAGACTGGAAGATTAAGCTGGAGGAACACGGGTGGCTTGGTGGATTTATAACCGCAGGAAGCTCAGGGGTGAGCCGGTGCACAGAAGCATGGCTGGTCACTCAGGGCCGAGCCTGAGTCACAATCCTCATTCCCCTGTCACCACTTTCTCTTTCCAGTTCTCTCTTGCCTGAAGCATTGTCTGGGCTCCTGAGCTAAGAAATGTTCTGAGTCCAGGAACACAAAGCACTCTTTTCCCAGGGTCTCTGAACAAGCCAGTTAATGACCCTGCCTGGAAAGGAGAGTCACAGAACAGAGAGGAGCTGACCTCCCGAGGGGTGGAGGGAAATCCTTATTAAGATAATTTGAAGGGACTTAGCAAAGATGAAGTTTAAGATCAGTGCGCCATGTGGTCCCTAACGAGACCTTTGGCACTTTCGAGGGGAGAGCTGTTGCAGAAGGGGAAGGTGCTGGGGAGAATGGCCCAGGAGGGGGCCATGCAGGGCAGTGACGGGTGCTCAGCAGGAGAACACAGCCCGGCCTTTTTGTCCATTTCACAGCTACTTCGTGACAGAATTTCTGCGGTAGGAACAGGCTACAAGATCTGATCGTGCTTCAGTGGTCACCCGGTTCTCCTCTTAGGGTTCGTGGAGGGACTGTAATTTGTGTCCGCAGACAGCAGGTGGGCGTCCCCTTTGATGGGAACAGCCACTTCCTCCAACGGCCTCCTCAGGTCCCCGTTCTCGAGCGGACTCCTTGCTTTTAGGCCTGTGATCTGTGATGACCCCAGGGGCCCTCAGAAACTACCCTAACTGCTCAGTTTTGAGCTTTAGGATGAAGAATTTTTTAAAACTAAATACTATAGCCACGTGTTAGAAGTAAAATAGAGAAACTTAGAAGAAAATACAATCCCACTAACATGAAACATTACTACTAAATATTACCATTTTGGTGTATTTTCCCCATCTTTTCCAAATGTATTTTTTACAACAGGCAATATTGTGCATTAAAATCAGCATTCTATGTTGCTTTATGTTTCCATCTAGCCTTCAGAGTCAAGTTGCATTGCTAGACACTATTCATTGAAAGAATAAAGCATATTTTGTCTTCATTGTTCCTTATGGCTTTACATTCTCCTGCATCCAGTTTTTCCCACTAGTGGGATGGTACTGGGAGGGACGTTTTTGTGCAGGGTCCGGGGTTGAGTCCTAGAAAAGGGCCTGAGTCCCGCAGCAGAGTGGCTCTCTGCTGAAGGCTGGCGAGGATGCCTTCTGGGGTATTCTGACCGAGACTCACTGCATATCAACCAGGACGGGCTCCAGTCATATGTAGGACTCTGTCCTGGACTCTGGGTTTGCAAAATCACCTGCCTCATTTCTTGTCTCTACAAGCATTTGCTTCCTGTTCTTTCTACTTCTCTGAACACGTGGTAGATGGAAGGTAGCTATTCCTTAGCTCCTGGATTCAATGCACCATTTAAAAGTCATTCCCAGGCTGAGCCTGACCTCTGAATCCCTCCCTATTCCAAATTCCAGGGAGGGAATCTGATGGCCCCATCTAGGCCTGGTATGGCTCTCCTTTCTCCTGTCAAATATAGGCAGAGAGGCAAAGTCACCTAGGACCCATTGCAGGCCTACAGTATTGCTGTTTTGGCTGATGTACCTGTCCCTGCCACTCTCCAAGCCCACCCCCTCCCCGGTGCCCTGTATCCTACTCCGTCTTGCTTCTCAAGGACATGGCTCCTGCAATTATCCCCTCCCTCTAATTTTCCCCGTGACTCCTGCCATTTTGTTTGTCAGCAAACAAACGTGTTCTAGTATCTTTCCACTTAAATAACAAACCTCCCTCGGCCCTAGTCTTTCTCCACTTAATTCCCAGATCTCTGCCCTTGTTGACTGATAACATTATCAAAAGAATTATCTCTCTTTCCAATTCCACTAAAATTTCTCTGATTAAGGTCACCAGGACCTCCATCTTGGTATGCCTCCAGCCTCATCTAAGTCATCCTTTCAGAAATGTTCCATACAGCTGGCCACTCCTGTCCTGAAATAATCTCTTCTCTTGGATTTGAGGATACCGTCTGTAACAGAGGCCCTGCTGTGCTAGCCAGATTGTCCCAGCGGGGACCGGGAACCAATTTCCTCCAGCTGTCAGGCCTGTTGGTGGCCGACAGCTCAGCACTCAGTCTATCTCAGAGGACTGCCCTCACATGGGCTGATGGTCTTACCCAGATTGTGCCCAGAGAAGCCCATCTCCAAGGACTGGTTGATGTGAAGGTGTAAGGTCCAGGCCCCGCTGCCCCAGTTTGAGAACTCTAGAGGACCACCCAGCGCCAGGGCTCCCAGCTGGACGGAACAGGCTGAGGCTTCTGTTGCAACAGCATCATATTTGAATTTCTCACTCCGCTCATCAGCTTTCTTCCTTTCCCTAAAGGAGCTGCCCCCAAGACCTCCCAAAGCTCCATCTCAGCACTGGTTTCTGGGACACCCGGCCCGGAACAACGGAGTCTCCTGCTTTTCTTTTATCTCGGTTTCTGCCACCTGGATTTCTTACAAGTACGTTCTTATATATCTTCATTCCTCATGTCTCTGTGACTCCACGACTTTAAAAGACTTTCTTTTCTCTCTTCCCCTCATTTTTCCTGCTCTCACTTTAGCTTTCTTCTTCTCTTTATTTGCATTATCTGGTTGTTACGTGGGTGCTAACTGATAAGAGTGGCTGGCGCACTAACAATTTTCCTTAGAAATCACCACGCTACCCAGTGGCTGTATGCAAGTTTTCGGGGGTCTAGGGAGGGAGAAGATTTTGTTGGCAGCCAGTGAGTGTCCTGTTTAAGCCACTTAAAAGAAAGACAGCAACATCCAAACAAACTGAGCCATGAAATTGTGAGTCTTGTCTCTGGAACCGCTGACATTTTGGTCATCTCTCTTTTTTTTAATTTTTAGGAGGTGGGGACAATTTTCTATTCTTTTACCTCGTTTTTTTCCCCTGTCACGTCTATCCTTGTCAGTTTCCACAGGGATCTTTTTCTGTCAGACTCACCCCCATAGTGTGACCCTTGTCTCTCCTCCCCTTGGAGCACAGTTGCTGAAAACCTTGCACCCCAACAAATCTTCTTGCCAAGACCCACCTGCATTTGATCAGTAGGCGCCATCATAACTAGTCTGGAGTGGGGAGTAAATAGGTGTGTATCCCTTAGAGGCAAGTGTGGATAATGATGCGAGGAGATGGGAACTCTACTTCAGCTGAGCAATGGGCAATTGTCCATGCACATTGGAAAGGTGGATCCAGCAAAAGACAGAAGAACATCAAGCCCCGGTGTAAAATGACTATGGAAGAACCTAACTGGAAACAGGAAGAAACTGTTTGCTGGTGTTAAGATGTTAAAAATAGGACACATTGAGAAAACATTTCTCATTAGCGTTTCCTTCTTTACTAGATTCAGAGCTCTAGCTCACCTCCGTTCTGCCTGCCTCAAAGCTGACCTCGTAGCTCATTTTCACTATTTTGATATGTACCACTGCTTGAAACCGACAAATGAATTACTACTGGAGAATTTAAAAGATCCTAAGTGTTTATTTATTTGAATTAAATGTGGACCAGGGAGATGGGAACCAGGCCTTCCGGGCCACTTAATGACTGCATACAGACTGCTGTGGGTGTCTCCCATGCACTGGACTGGCCCGGAGAAAGGAAAGAGCTTAGACACAGGTCTGAGATACATACTGGGGTACCAGAGCACCAGAGTGGGACTTTCGGAATCCCTACCCATTTTCATCTTATTTCCCCAATCTTCAGATGCCTGGATGGCTGAATACATGCAAGGTTCCAGGTGCTAGGGAGATAAATACAGCCAAGACGCATCTCTGCTCCTGCAGACACGTGCGTTCATATTTACACGAACCGTTTCAGCAGGAAGACCTCAAGACAGGACAGCTGCTGGCAGAGTAGGAAGGGGGGCACCCAGAAGGAATGGCTGTAAAGGGGGGACCTCTACTCCAAGCCACTCTGAGCCAGGCTTAGATAGTCTTAGGTTCTGCCCACCTAAGCCTCCAGGGGTCCCCCAGGAGTGAGACCCAGCTGGTTTCCCACTCTTCTGGGGGTAGCATTTCTCAGGAAGGTCAACTTCCCACAAGCGTCTCCCATTTTACTTCGTGGATCCTCAGGTCTCTCGGGCCCTAAGGCTTGCTGTGACTCCACCGGGGGTCCACTGAACTGGACTTCTCTAGGAAGATACTGGGGCATTTGTCAAGAATGTTCTGTGTGAAAGCTGACCATCTCAATGAAACGGCAACTCCATCCTTCCTGTTGCTCAGGCTAAAACCTTGGGGTCCTCCTTGACCCTGCTCCTTTTACATCACACTTTCAGTCCATCAGCAAATCATTTTGGTTCCACCTCCAAAATACAGGGCTGGGCAAGAGTCGGTTTACAGTTGCAAGTACATGAAACACAGAGTTCATTCTTGTATTATTACGTATTCATTATTGTATTGTTTTTCTTATGGACAACTGTAAACCTAGTTCTGCCCACCCCGAATATACTGAATCTGGCCTCTTCTTGCTGTAGATTTATCGCTACCACCTTATATAAGACACCATCATCTCGCACTTGGTTTTATGCAGAACCTCCTAACGGGCTTCCTGGCTTCCATTCTTGCCCTTCCACAATCTACTCTCAACACAGCTGCCAGAGGGATCCTGTCCCTCCTTGGCTACAATCACTCCCACGCCTTCCTGTTCCACTTCAGAGTAGAAGTCAAAGTGCCGCAAAGTCGTGACCAGACTAACCTGGTCTTGCTGACTGATCTCCTACCACCCCTCCTTCATGGCCTCCCCAGCCTCCTACCACATCTTCAGAACATCAAGCCCCCTTCTGCCTCAATACCTTTGCCCTTGCTCTGCCCTTGGGATAAGACACTCTTCCCTCAGAGACTCACCCAGCTCCTCCCTCACTTCCTTCATGCCTCTCCTCCAGGGTTGCCCAATCAGTAAACCTTTCCTTATCACCCCCTCCCCAGCCCTGAGCCTGCTTTGTGTTTCTCCCCACCGCCTGCCATTATCTGACAAATGTATTTATTGCTTTGGTTTTCATGGTCTCACCCACAAGAATACCAGTTCCATGAAGTCAGAGACTTTTGTTCCTTGATTTACTGCTGTGCCCCCAGGGCTGTGGACAGGACCACTCCAGAAATATTTCTGAATGGCGAAGTAAATGGAAATTTACCTGGGGCATAATAAGGTACAGTAAGATATTGTTTCAATTTAGATCTGGAACTCTGGTTTTTAAGCCTTCCTATCCATGGAATACGTTCTTTAAGTAAGATAAACAAGTTGAAGAAGAGGGGAGAGTTGAAGGGTTACAAGCCATTCCTGTGTCTCTCCTCCCACTTTCCAGGCAAGTCCTCAGGAGTGAACCTGCAAGGGTCTGAGAAGCAAAATGGGAAGGCTGGTGACCTAGGAGCTAATCGTAGTATGTGACTGTTTTTAGTGTAGTATGTGACTGTTAGTAGTGACTGTTTTTGTCCCTTGGCTACAATGTTGGGTACATATTTGGACCCTTTGAAGATGGTCTCTAATTAAACACCTTTACCTCAAAAGAAGGCCGCCCATGCACAGATGAATGGACTGTCCATTTTCAGATAGTATTACAAGCTATAAAGAAAGTAAGTCAAGCCTTTGTCATAGAGAATGACTGGAGAGTTGTCAAATATCATAGACTTATTCACTATTGAATTGTCCAGAGAATTAAATAAGCTAATTTCCACATCTCAAGCCTGAACTGTGAAATTTCATGTTCAGACTGATTGTCCAGAAGAGCAGGAAGATTAAACTATATCTCTTTATTCATTTTTAAGAAAGAACAAAGAGAAAAAAAGAGGGGGAGAAAGGAAAGGAGGAGGAAGAGAAGGAAAAACTGTGTTCTAGAAAAATTTCTTGCAAAGTGAAGAAAACCCAATTAACCAAAGTATGCCACTCCCAGCGAATTTTAGCTAATCAAGGATTCACTGAACCTTTAAAATTATATCTTAATACATTGACTGTCTAGATTAAAAATCTAGGAAATAGTGCTAATATTTATTTATTTTACCAAATTTTAAAAATCACCTTCTCTCTTTTAACAGAGAAAATCTTAGTATGGTTTTCATAAATATAGTTTTTATTTCAATTATCACTCATTTCATAATCTAGTTCCTTTTGGATTTACAAATGGCATCTTCATCATCCATCATGGTCTTTGTATAACTGGAAAGAAATATGTCTTCAAAAGGGACACATTTATAAAAGTTACAATATATTTTTGATCAAAGTGACCCCATTTAATCCAAATTGATTCACATTATTACTTACTTTGAAAAGAGTTCAAGGCACATACTACACCACACCAATTGCTTCCATTTTTCCTGATTAACTAATACAAAGCAGAATCATCCTTTTCAGAGAGAGTCCAGTTAAGTTGAGTGTGACATGGACCCGCATGATTTAGATGGAATTTCCCTTCACATTTATAAATTCAACCTTTAAAGTCAAGGATAAAGGGCATGATCCTGAGCTTGGGGCAGAACTGGGATCTTCTAGAGGAAATTTCTGTCATATTGGGGTCCATGGAGAATACCAAGTGCTTAGTGAGAATAGAGGCATCCTGGAATATTCCTAGTGTGGTGGCACCAATCCAGGCAGATATAAAATCAAAACAGTGTAACCAGTAAAATCTTGATTTTAAGATGTAGTTCTAATGGAGATGCCTGAGTCATGTTTGGGAGTTGGTTCATCTTCTCCTCCACCATCAGACACCCTCATCAGAACTGCTAACTTCTGAGTGCACACTGGGTGCCATTCGTTACAGTCATTCACTCATGCAACTACCCTGCCAGGTGTGTACCATTATTATACCCATTTTTCAGATGTGGAAACTGAGACTGAGTTAAGTAATTTGGGCAATTTCACATTCTAGTAACTGGGGGAGTTAGGTTTCCCACTGAGGCAAGTAGCTCCAGAACTGCATTATAAACATTATATTATGAAGAACTCTGCTTTGATCTCATTTTATATGGCATTGTTTATAAAATTTTGTTAAAAGGGATAAAAAAAGAGAATGATGTTGTTAAAACAAACCACTCCCTCTCCAAACCAGGTCTCAAAGACCACCCACTTCGAGTAATCAGAACATCTCTGCCTAGTGCATCTACACCTTGCAAAGAGGAGTAAACAGGAATCTCTACAGAGAGGCTACACCTTTGTCCTGGGGAAGGGGCTTAGAGCCTTCTCACTGAGCTCAGATGCCTGGGATGATAATAACAAGGAGGGGACAATGGCGATAATTAAGGACAACACCCATCATTTATTGCTTGCTGTGTGCTAGGCATTAAGGCCTTATGCTAGGTACATTACATAGATTATCTCAACTGATTCTTCCCTAACCTTTCAGAGGAAGGGTTGTTGTTCATTCGGAACTTTAAAGGGAAGAAACTCAGTACTATTTAGAGGTCAGTACTGTTGTTTATTCGGAATTTTAAAGGGAAGAAACTCAGACTTAAGCCATGTGACCTGCCCAAGGCCATGCAAGACTCCTGAGTGACAGCTATTTGAACCTTCATCTGTCTGATTGCAGAGCTTGAGTCCATGACCACTAAATTCTATACAGCCCAAGGTCAAACTGAGCTAAATGTCCTGACAAGTCGGGGTCAGAGTAACTGCCTGAGTCAGAAACAGAAGGACGTGAGCCCGCTAGGAAGAAAGTGGAGTAAGGGTACAGGAGTTTAGAATGTATTCATCCATCTATTGATTCATTCTATTATTCTACAGATATTTCTTGCATGCTCATTATTTGTTAAACTAAGCCATTTCTACTTGTGAGCTCTTTAATGCATTCAGCAAACATTTATGAGCGCTTCATCCTGGGCAGATAAAGATAAGTCAGCCCCTGTTCCTAGAAGCTCCAGTCTAGCAGCGGCATTGTGTTGACAAATCTCTAAGAAGAGAATCACTAACCTAAACAGAGCAAACCCCACTGACCCTGGGGCTTCCTTTCTGGATGGCTGCCTTCCTATGCACAGAGCCTGGTGGGAGAGGCAGTGCACCTCTGCTGTGTGCGCAGGAAAGTGGTTTCAGAGCTCCTGCCGTTGGTGTGAGCTGCCGAAGTGTACAGACCTGTGGGAGGCCGGTCTCTCATTCCTGTGTGAGTCTGGGGCATCCACGGGTAGACCAGACCTTGGGTACAGGAGGGAGTGCAGACCGAACCCGGGGAATTGACAAGAATTAGGGCTGGGTGTGGAAAGACGATGGGTGAGTGTCAACAGGCTTTGGAGGAGTGAGGCAAACCTCATGACAGCGCAGCCCCCTGAGGGTGCTGTCCAGAGCCATAGCCGGAGGCAGGGAATGGATGGGAGGATTTCAGGACACTGCTCTTCAACACATGTTTTATATCGCTGCCTGTATTCTGTTTGGTTACAATCTAACCCTTATCTGATTTCCCATCTGCCTTGGGCTGTTGGGCCTTGATTTGAGCAGTCACCTGGAAGGACCCCTCTCCCCAGATCCTCCAACATCAGAGTATTCTCCTGCCCTTGGAGAAAGAGGAGGAGAGGGAGAGAGAGAAGGAAGTCAGTGAAAGCCAACAGGTTTAGTCCCTAGTAGGTCTGAGGAACGAGGGCAATGCTCAGCCTCTCAGCACACCTTGGTTGTTGTCAGGCCAGAGGACAGGGCAGAGGTGGCCTGCCCTGGCAGGTAAGAACTGGGAGGGACCCCAGGCAGGGACAGGGAGGCTCTGCAACCACTAGCCTAGCAATCCCTCTGTCTTCACTGGCCTGGCAAAGGCGTGGGGAAGGGGAGGGGTCTTCAGAAGAGTTACAATGAGGCCCGTGGCCAGCATTCAGGAAAGTATTGAAAGCCCGGGATCCAATACGATAATAGCACCTATTGGTGTGGGGCCCCTTCACTCATTTATCTACCAAGTATTTTTGGCCAGTTTTGTGATTGGTGAGGGGGCCACTGGTGGCAAAAAAAGGACATGGGCTTTGTCTTTGTAAACTTTCTAATCTGGGGGAGGGGCGTAGATAACAGGCAAATCCGAACGATAAACCCACGATTTGTAATCACTGCTCTGTAGGGACAGTTGGACCTCCGGGCGCCGTCCATCGCGACCGCGGCGTTCGGGAGGCCGTGGGGTGGCGCGGGCCGTACCACGCAGGGGAGCAGGGGACCACGGCTCCCGCCCTGGCTGAGCGACAGCCGGCGACGGAGGGCCCGTGCTGGGAGATACTGCCTTAGAGGAAACGGACAGCGGGAAGGCGGCGTTCGGGCCTCGAGGGAGGCCACTGCGGGCAGACGGAGCTGGAGAAAGGTGCGTTCCATCCTCCTGCCGCTCTGGGGCAGACGCTGGGGAAGGCGTGTCCCCGAGTGTCAGTGGTGGCCGCCGGTTGCTCAGAAAGTCAGACCTGCTCTTCTGCCTCCGTGGCACAAGTGCACAGGCTGGGGGCAAGCGCAGTTTACCGTTGTGAGTGTGCGAAACACAGAGTCTCCTCTTGTCGTGTCTGTGTTAATCATGGCAGCTTGTTCCACACGAACAGCTGTGAACCTTCTTTTGGCCCACGCTGCATTTCCCTGAGCCTCGGCGGTGGGCTCAGCCCTGCGACTTTGGTCCACGGGTTGCTACCAGCTGTAACACCAGTCTAGACAGCGGGGGTGGCCCGCCTGCTCCTCTGCCGGGGTCATGAAAAGAGCTTCCCCCGAACGACCGTGACCCCTTCCACGCGGACCAAACCCGACCGCGAGAGACGCCCAGGCCAGCGACGCTGGGGCTCAGCGCCGTCACCACCGAGGGCTGCTCCGCGGTGGACGGACGCGTGAGCGTGGGAGTAAGTGCTTGCGGCTGTAAACCCTGAGTTTGGGGGTGTCTGTTACACAACGTTATGTGGCAAGGGCTCATTGATACAGCCAGTAACAGCGCCAAGACGTGTTTGGGAGAATCAGCCCCTCTTGCTCAAGCCGCCCCCAAACGAACAATCTAAGGGAAAGCAGTGGGCGTGCTCTGCGGACGTGGCATCAGAAAACTCCCTTGGAGGCTGCTCCCCTGGGAATGCCGGAGGGCCGCTGCTGAGAATAGCTCCTGCCCCCCCCACGTGGGCGTCGCTGGTGGCATGGCCGTCTCTGGTGGCACTGGTGAGTCTCTTCATGCCAGCTGTTGGCCTCATGGCGACTCTGACCTTCAGGGTTAAAGGCAGGAGCTCTCATTTCCAGGTGCCTGGGTGTGTTTGAGTCCCTGTGCAAGCGTAGTCCTTACCTGGTCTCACCTGCAGTCCGTCAGCTAGCAGCTCTGTGAGAAGAGAAGGGTGGAGCACAGGGCTTATGGACCCACAGCAGCCCCAGGATGGCACTCCGCCTTGGGGAGAGGGAAGGGCGGTCCTGTGGAGGCTGTCAGTCCAAGGGGGCTGCCGCCTCCTGCCTGAGCAGCTGGGCCACTAACTTCCATCTCTCCAGCACTGTCCCAGAGCAGGACTGAGAATCTGCCGTCAGAAACAGTGGGGATAATCCCTGGTTCTCTCTCTGGTTCTCTCTGCGTGTTCCTTCCATCCTTCTCTCCCAGCGTATCTGCCTTCTCTGGAATGCATTGCATGTAGGTAACAAAAGATTTTCATGTATATCTTTTCTTTTATCTGGGTTCTCTATCTGGCTCTTCTTCTCCCCTTCCTCCTCCTCTTCCTTCTTAATCTGGTCTCTCTCTCTGTCCCTTTTTCCTTCCCTTCTCCCCACCCCAGTCCCACATTTACAGTGAGTGGGCTCTGATTGCTCTGTGGGAGTCAGGTAGAGGCACCTGTGGCCCAGTCCCCCGGGCCCAGGGTATAAGGTCATGGTGAGTAAGCATGTCTGCAGGGAGCAGGCTTCGTGTGAATGAGTGTAGAGTGGGAAGCTAAGGGGGCATTGCAAGGTGGGCACAAACCCACAGAGCAGCCTCTCCTGGCCAGGGCCACCGCTGTTATCCCTTCGTATCTGCACAAAACATTTCACACAGCGCTGAGCACGTGTATGTGAGGCACCGAAGCTGCAGATTGTGACAGATTGCTTACAGTAGCATTTTTATACCGGGGAAAGAAAAGCTCCTGCAGCAGTGATAATAAAACCAGGCACAGGGCAGTACTAGGAAACCAAGCTTTCTCAGCAACCTCAGGTAACACCGAGCAAACAGCCAGTCAATTGATAAGCAGTCTCAACATTGCAGCCTCCGTGTTTTCTCTTCTCTTTCTTTCTCCTCTGGAACCCTCCCCTTTTACTTCCTGCATTTCAGAGTGCAGACTTCCTTCCATTCTTCATTAGCACTTCTGCTGTGGCTCCTCCAGTCTCCCCAGAGCAGCTCATACAGGGAAAAACAAACGCAAAACAGCAGGCAGAGCCCTGAAACCTTAGTCCTGTTTTAGCTTTAGCACAATCTAGTTGTGTGACCTTGGACAGATTACTCGAATTTCTCAGAGGTTTTTCCCCTCAACTCTAATAAAATAGAGGACATGGTAGTTTGTAGACTATCCTCCCTGGAGCCTTAGGAATCTGCAGAGGGCAGCGGGGGCAGTCACGGGGCAGGAAGGCTGAACAGGGTGCAACCGCACCTCCGTCCAACAGAGCACCTACGGTTTTATCACAGGTGTAAGACTTAGAGTTCTGCTGTGAAACAGGATTGGCCAAGCTCTAAGATTCTTTTCCATATGATTTCAGAGTTTTGTTAGGTGACAAGGAACGTTTTCATAAGGACTTTAAAAAACAGAGTGAGGGGTCTACTTTTCTCTGATGTAAAAGAAGTCTGGAGTTCAGGGTCAGGATGGTTGTTCCGCAATGTCAGCCCTGACCCTGGCCTCCTCTCTTCCTGTCCCACAATTCTCAGCCCTGGCTATGGGCTCCCACTCTCGCAGTTGCTAAGTATTTCCCGAGCACCCATCTACATGTGTGTGAATACCCCCATCCATAAAAATCCAGAGACCTCCAGGAGTGTCTCCACGTACCTTGTCTGTGAAGTCTTCCACAGGCAGAGTTGGTAAATTCACACATCTGGTGCCCATTCTATCAATACTTTACTTATATCTGTCAAACGTTGTGTTTACTACATTGCATTATATGCCATCTTTCTATTTCTCACGTAGGTCTGGGCTCTTGACAATGGACACCAAGTATGGACTCCTCTTTTCGTTCCTGGTGCCTCATCTAGTACTTAGCATCCCGCAGGAGCATGGTGCTTGTGGAACGGATGGGTTAGATGGGTGAGTCATGGCGTCATTCTGTCCTCACTGCCCATAGCCCCTCTCTAACCACTGAGAATTAGATCATTTGCTCCCATTTGTCTCCCCAGGGGAGAGGGGGCAGAGGAACAGGACACAGATGACTATGTACAGGTCTGGAGCTCCAGGAGAGGATCAGCTGGAGGTGGATTTGGGAATCCTCGACATACATGTGGGAGTTAAGTTTGCAGGAAAGGAACATGATGGGGACTCTAGAGAACACCCACCTGTAAGAAGTAGGTTGAAAAAGAAGATGTAGCCAAGGAAGCTGAGGCCTGAAGAGACAGGATGAGAACTGAGGCAGGAGAGAGCTTGGGAAGGAAGCCATGGGCAATGCGGTCAAAAGCTCAGTGAAGCAATAGGTGTGCCTGCTCGGCCCTGCCTGTCTTGACCATTCTGCAGTTAGTTGTAGGGCATCAGCTAGACTCGAACCCTGACCCTCATTCTTAATACCCTCTGGAAGAAGCCCCATCTAACCATCGCCACTATACCTCCTGTTCCATAAGGTAATTTTACCTATAGCAAAAACCACTTAAACTAAAGTATGTATTTAAGGAAGGGAGGCCGTTCTTGTGGCAGAGTTTTCATAACTGGATGGCCCTAGCATAGGTGTGCCCATGGATGAGAAGGTGAAGTCAAACCATGAGTCAAGGGGGCAGCGAGCATCCGAGTCGGGTCCCCGGGCTGGGGTTACAAGTGCGGCAGTGTTTCCCAGAGCACACGCCAAGAAGCCGGGTTATAGGGAGGTGATGGGAAGAACCACAGCCGAGTGGTCTGTGGTTCGGTGAGTACCAGGAGAGCAGAGCCAGCTTGCGGAGTCAGAGACTGGAGGACAGAGGCTCCGAGTGGAGAGGAAGAGAAGCAGCTCCAGAGTGCGGCCTCAGGAGCGGAGCAGCCGTGTGAAAACTAATAGACACAGAGACAAGCGCGGAGAGGGTCCTGAGGTAGAGGAGTCAACTCGTCACAGGGAGATCTAGGACACTCTCCCAGACTGGCACTTGTGCCGAGCACATAGTAGTCACTTTGTGGATTTAGACTCAGATAAAACTTAAATAGGATTTGAACTGGTCTTGGGAGAGTGGCAGATAGGGAGGTGGGAAGGTAGGTCACTTGGGGCGGAGGAAAACATTGGACAATAGCCTGGAGTAGAGGGTTGGTTTTGCCAGCAGGTGGTGGGGAAAGGATGGGGGTGGTGAGGCTTTTGCTTTGTGCAGTCTCAGCATCTCCCCAGGGAGGGAAGAGCTACTTTCAGCCTCGTGCTGTTTCAGGGCACAGTCCTGGAATGAAACAGGACCCACTGCCCTCATCAATGCCAGCTTTTGACTGAGAGTGGCCTGAGACTGGGACAGGCAGCCCAAATTCCCGCCTGCACAAAGCAGACACCCAAACTCTCCTGGCCTGGGCACCTGCGTGGGGCCTGCTCAGCCGAGCCCAGAGTCTCCATTACTCCGAGCTGCAGGCTCCCAGGCCGGGCCCCAGCTGCTTTGTTTGTGGCTGCTCCTTTGAGCGAGAAGGACAGCGATGCTGGTATCTCCTCCCAGCCGAGGCACTGGCTTTGTCCTGCAGGACAGCCCCGCTGTTGTGCGTTCCTCTCAGCCCACACTCCAGGTCAAGGGGGAGGGAGATGCAGTGTCCTTGGTTTAAAAGGCTTGAGAGCTCTTGGGTGGGAGGAAGTGTGGAAAAAGGATAGACTGAGGATGTCTATGGAGAGTGCCAACACCCAGCACTGAGCCTTCTGGAAAGACTTCAGGTGAATCCTCGCATTCCAAATACGACATAAAACAAAAGTAGCAGGTCAGGGAGACTTTCTGGGCTGCAGTCTCGGCTCTCCCGTTGACCTGCTGGTCAGACTGGGACGTGTGGCTAACGGGAGTCCAAGTATTTAACTCAGCCTCCTCTTCTGTTAAATGGAGATAAGCACATCTACTTTAAGGGGAGCTGTGAAGTGTCCTTGAAATAATGGGTAGAAAGCATTAGCGTAATGCCTCACACCTTGTTAAGTGCTGTAAAACTTGTTAGCTCCTCAGTGTGAAGACCACTGCCCTACGGCCAGGGCTGTCCACTTCCTACCAGGCTGGTGTGTACACACCTCCGTAGTCTCGGATCCAGAAATTCCCTCCCAGGAATTCACCTTAAGAAATTAAACAACCAAGCAAAACAGGAGACATAGGCATGAGGCTGTTCTTTGTAACGTTTATAACAACAACAACAACAAAAGACTGGAACTCTCTTCTGTGGTATCAAAAGTGATAAAGTGGATTTATTACTAACCATCCATTTTAATGACTATTCTGCACCATTAAAAAATTGTTACAGTGAATAGCCGTAAGAATTTCGAAAAAGAACAAAGTTGGAGGATTTTACATAACCTGATTTCAAGACTTATAATTACAGTATGGTATTGGCATAAAGAGAGATAGGAATGAATTAAAGTCGAGAGCCCCGAATGAAACTGTTACAGTTATGGGCAATTGATTTTTGACAAAGGTTTCCAGGCAATTTAATGGGGAAATGATAGTCTCTCCAACAAATGATGGTTGGACAATTGGATCTCCACATAAAAATAAAAACAACTTAGAGCTTACCTTATGCCAGACAAGAAAATTAACTCAAAACAGATCACAGGCCTAAACATAAGAACTAAAATGAAAAAAACTGTAGGATACAGAGGGGAGAAAATCTTTGTGGTCTTGGATTATGCAAAGATTTCTTAGGTATGATACCAAGAGCATGATTTGAAAAGAAAAACATCAAAATGAAAAGCTTTTCTTCCTCCCAAAAATACCACTAAGAAAATGAAAAGCCACAGACTGAGAGAAAATATTTGCGAATTCTATATCTAGCAAATGATATAAATCCAGGATATACAAAAAACTCTTACAACTCAGTAACAAGGAGTCAAACAACCTCATTTAAAAACACGCAAAAGGATTTGAATAATTGTTTCACCAACGGAGATATATAAAAGGCTAATAACACACGTGAAAAGATGTTCCACATCATTAGTTATTGGGGAAATGCACCCTGAAACCAATGAAACACGACTTCCCACCTCCTTTAAACACGACAATCGAAAGGAAAGACAACAGTGGGTGTCGGCAACCACGTGGGGATATTGGAGCCTTTCTACGCTGCTGTCTGTGGGAAGGCAACACAGGACGGTGCAGCCATTTTGGAAAGGTTTGGTAGTTTCTTTAAAAAGTTAAATTCTGCGTTGCCATATAACTCAGCAATTTCACTCAGTAATCTGCAAGAAAAGGGAACACATATGTCCATATGAAGACATATGGTCATAGCAGCAGGATTCAAAACACCCCCAAATTGGAAGCCATCCAAGTGTCCATTGCCTGGCGAGTGGGTGAACAAAATGGGGTACAATATATCTATACAATAGGGTATCATTCAGCAACACAAACAAGCAAGCTACTAGTACATTCTACAGTGTGGATGGACCTCAAAAACATATTGCTAATTGAAATAAACCAGACCCGACTTTACATTAAAATTCTAGGAAATCCAAATCTAAATCACAGAGCAGACCCATGGATTCCTGGGGCAGGGGATGAAACCAGGAACTACAAACAGGCACAAGGGAATTTCGGAGGCTGGAGATGTTCTAAAACTAGATTTTAGCTATGTTTGTACAACTCTATAAATTTACTAAAAATTCTAGAATTATACGCTAAAATGGGTGGATTTTTTGGCATACCAATTATGCATGAATAGAACACTTTAAAAGTTGTTATGAAGATTCTGTTAGCAACATGAACAAGATGTATGACATGTTAAGTAAAAACAAAAAGAGCTAAAGCACCCTGGCCGATGTGGTGCAGTTGGTTGGAGTGTTGTCCCATGAACCAAAAGGTCTTGGGTTCAATTCCCAGTCAGGGCACATGCCTGGGTTGAGGGTTTGGTCCCTGGCCAAGGTGTGTAAGAGAGGCAACCAGTTGATGTTTCTCTCTCACATCAATGTTTCTCTCTCTTGCTCTTAGCCCCACTTCCTCTCTCTCTCAAGACAATGAAAAATGTCCTCGGGTGGAGATAAAAGAATAAAAATAAAATGTAAAAAAAGCTGATGCAAAATACATTTAAGTACGTAAAATACGAAGTCCATAATGATTACAACCATGGATGAATCAGAATAAAGATGAAGGAAGTATGGAGCAATCAAAGTTACCATATTAGTAAAATGGAGAATTTTTTTGTATTTTAACAAAATGTTCTTTCATCATTTTTTATTATATAAAAAAGATAAAAGCTGAGACAGACTGTTTTTTGTTTGGTCTTTTAGCTATGCTGGGGTTAGGGGACAAGAAAACAACACCTAGTTTTCCAGTTCTTCTGCACTGCTAGAGAGCTTTACCGATGTTAATTAGGTCGTTAATCCTTGACAATCCATGAAACCAGCAGGTAATAATATTACCTCCCCCATTTTGCTTGTTCGAGTTCACTTAAAGACATAATTTAAAAAAATTTATAATGAGGGCTTTATGTGAAGCCTATTATAATCATATTTTTATATATTCTAAATCCCCACAGATGAACACACCAGAATAAATGAGTTACACTTAACCACCTTCTCAGAATTAGGTTATTTTTCCCCCATTCCCATCACCTTCTTATCCATTCTCAGCCAATGCCGGGGTGACATGTTGTCTTAGCTTCCAAACAGGAAGCACAGACCTGCTAACTGCTGGTGGGCCAGACGGGAATGTCCCTTTTTGTGCTATGCACACGTGGTCTGGGCAGTAAAAAGGATGTCCAGGCACCAGCTGACCCAGCTAATTTATACAGCGTCTCTCTCGCTTGGTTTGGTTAAGACGGACTTTCTCTCCATCACAGACAGGTGAGGTCCCATCTTTGAGAACAGACGATTTCTAAATAACAAATCCTCAAGAATGTCCTTGTTACACACATTAGGTGCTGTCCCCTTGCCTAAAATGCCCTGTCCCACCTTCTTTACTGCATGACCTTCCTTGACCTTTTGAGGCCTGGTATCCTTTCTAATCTTTTCCATTTTTTTCCTTTGCTTCTCTGTAAGTACCTCCCCACTCCATATCCTAAAGCATTCCCTCTCCTGTGCTCTCATGGGTACAGACCACTATTTTCATTCTTACCAGCCTGTATCATAAGGTATATTTGCCTATGTGCTTGTCTCCCTCTGTTAGAATGTGAATTCAGTGAAAAAATAAGTGAATGGCATAATCACCTTTGAATCCAGCACACTGTGATGATGACTCTCTTAGTCTTTGAGGGCTGCCGCAACAAATACCACAGACCGTGTGGTTTAAACTACAGACATTTATTTTCTCACAGTTCTGGAGGCTAGAAGTCCAAGATCAAGGTGTCAGCGGGGTTGGTTTCTTCTGAGGCCTCTCTCCTTGGCTTGTAGATGGCCCTCTTCTCCCTGGGTCTTCACATGGTCTTGCCTCTGCATCTGAATCTCCTTTTCTTATAAAGACACTGGTGTTGGATCAGGACTCACCTATACAACCTCATTTTGCTTTAATTATCTCTTTAAAAGTTCAGTCTCCAAATACAGTCCCATTCTGAAACACGGGGGGTTAGGACTTCAACATATGAATTTGGTGGGGGGGACACAATTCAGCCCCTCACAGTGGTGACGAAGGGAAGGCTAACAATTCCCTCTCACTGAGTGCTTACTGTATTTGGGGCACTTGACTTTCTACCAGGTATCTCTTTTAATGTTCAATAACCCTATAATTTTGATCAATATATTGTCATTCCAGGTTTAAAAATGAATCAAGGCTTAGGGCTAATGTGCAGTGGAAATGGGATTTAATTCCAAGTTATTTTGCCTCTCTAATTATACTCTTAATCACCAGGCTCCAATATGCTCCAATATGCTCCACTGTGTACATAAGAGATGTACAGTGCATGCGTGAAGGAAAAGTGATCAAGTAAGTTAATAAAATAATGAATAACGTGAACATGTGACATTTAGATTCAGTCGTACCATAGATTAAAACATGGTTCCACAAACTTAAACATTGCACACGTAAAAGTTTGATAGATGATTATCCTAAAAGGTAACTTTATTCTTGTCTTCTAATGCCAGATTTTAAAGTCACTCTATCCAATTTAAAACACTTTTTTTTTTTGTTTAAAAAATAAAAGTTGTAAGTCATGCAATCAAAGAACTTAAGAGCTAGGAGAAGTTTTACAAATCATCCAGTTCAAACTCCTCTTACAAACGAGAACATAAAGGCCTAGTAAGGTTAGCCTCACTTGCCATTACTTTGTTAGACTGACAACCCATTCTAATGACGTCTTATTGTTCCTATTAGTTATCATCACTGAGCTCTTAGGTGCGGCGTAATCAATTAGCTTTTTCTTTTCCCAAAGGCCACTTCAGAGTAGTCTGGGCGACAGAAGAGGTTAAGTCAGCAATCCCTCAAAGCCCCCTTCCAACCGCCCTTTCCCACGTGCTTCTTTGTCCACTGCAATTCATTCAGACTAGAGAAAGGGAGCCTTTCCTCCCATACACTGGCCGGAAGAGTCTTCCCTAACCATTGCTGATGAAAGGAAAAGCAAAGTTCTGCAAAATTCTCAAGATTAAGCACGTGGACAGAGTGTTGCCAGGGAACCAGCTCTTGACCTCAGGTCCCGCTGGGTGCTGGGCCCTACAACAGAATCATGGAAAACTGCAGATCCTTAGAGACAGGAAGGAACTCAGAGCCTATTTAGTCCAACTTCCTCAGATGAGGAAGTGAAGTTGTAGGGAGTGATTCACCCAGGATAGATCAGCCACTTAAGGCGAGTTTTAGAACCGATCACCTGCCTTCTCGGGTGAATGGGACAGACTGCATAAAGGTTCATTCACACTTAGCATTCTCCTTAGCTAGGCAGTATTTTCCAAACTGTGGTCTGCATACCACTCCTGGTTACATACAAAAAAAATTTTTTCGAGAGGGGAAGAGAGGCAGAAAGAGAGGGAGAGAGACATCAGTGGGTTGCCTCTCATACGCGCCCTGACCAGGGGCTGAATCCACAACCTAGGCATGTGCCCTGAACAGGAATTGAATCGGTGACCTTTCGCTTTGGGGGACAATGGTCAACCAATTGAACCACACCAGTCAGGGCTACACAAAATGTTTTTAGCTATTTTTTTTTTAGCCAACTTTTTTTTTCTTTTAATACTACATATTTATTTAAATTCATATTAGAAAAAACAGCCCATAAAAGCTATAAATTCACAGGTAAAACTGATTTGGAAGGGAAAAATTTTATTCAGAAATTATTTAGTTTAAAAAAGGTGATTTGATTTAATGAGAAAGATCAGTAAATAATATTATGGGCCTTATGATAATATGGCAAAAATCATGAAGTTTTATACAAGTCTGGGACACACCCAGCTGGGATAATTCTCTCCCTTCAATAGATGCATTAGGGTCGTAGGGTAAAGATGAAATCTGCTAGTGAACAGGACAACACTATTTGTATTTATAGCTTGGGGATCTGGCCATACCCCATCTTACAAGCAAGTACTAGGGCAAGTCATGGGATCTCATCTATGTTTGACAGGTCATGGAATTTCAGTGGTTCGAGGATAGCCATTAAGCAGAGCTTTCCCCCCCCACCCCCACCTTTAGATAAATATTGTAAATACATCGTGAGAACACAAGTTGTTTTGAAGTTTTATTGATACGCTTACGCCTTTGACACTGGAATGATGAACTAGAAAATATCCTGCCGCAAACGTTCAAATGGTAATCTGTCACTTATCAGATCCTGGTCTTTTATCTGAAAATTGGCAGATTGGACAGCAACCAGTCTACACTTGTCCCATACAGCTGCTGTTCTGACATGTTTACTGCGAGCAAATACACTTTGTTTTTATAGGGTGAATAATATCCTGAATTGTCCAACTTGAGTTTCTCATTGCCGGATTTAAGCTGGCCCCAGATATCCTTAGCCGTTAAGTAACTCCTTCCTTTATTTAAAATGTCTCATTAAGTCCTCCAAATTTGCAAAGTTGAGTAATGGGTTGAGGTAAGACTTTCTGTAGAGTTTTCCAGTGATTGGTCTTGTTGTTTGCAAAATTCCCGCCTTAAAGATTTGTATCTGAAACATTTGTAATCCAGCAGCAGAGTCTTAACCCCACCCCCACCCCCTTCTTGCTTTTAGAGGAGGATCAAGCATTAATCCTCAGATTTGAAGTGTATGGGCCCAAAACTCTGGGCCCAGAATCCTCTGCTTAGCCCAGTCCCCAGAGACCTGTGGTTAATCCATTAAACCTCCCACTCCTACAGAGAGACTGTGGTAATGTTTTCTTGGAGATGCTTTGTCAAAGGAGCATCTCAAAGCAAACTGGAAAGATACAACTCCAGCCCTGAGGATGGGATGGTACTCAAGCCTACAACAAATTACAGGGCAATCCCTGGGTTGGCTTTCAAATTTTCCCAGGAAACATTATGTCCAAGGGCCCTTCTAGAATGTTCCACTCTCCCTTGTGTTAAATGTGGTTTAAGACACTTATCCTCCTTACTCCCTGAACCACCCTTTCTTTAGTCAGAGGCCATGAGACTACTGCAGTTAAGAACTTACAACTTGAACCGAATACGTGTCGACAATTCGAGTCTCACAAGGTAAATACAGCTCCTTGCCTGGGAGAGACCGTATGTGCCTTGTTCACAGCTGGCTCAACACAGTCCCCGGGACTGAGCCCTCACCCAGCCCCGCTCTCTCATTCTTCCTGATTCTCTACTCTTTTCCTAGTTTCACTGCAAATTCTGGCCCTAAAGTGGAGGAAGCAGCAGTTCTTGTCTGGTTTCTAGCCTTGGCTGGCTTTCCTCCCACTCTGCAGCTCCCATCTGGCCTCTCTTTCCTACCCTGCCCTCCCATTTGACTCCCTTCACTTATTGTCCTCTCCTTCCATTCTCATGGCCCGGGGTCCTCCTCCCACCTCCCATTCAGCTGAAAACCAGAGCCTGTCAGCTGAACCCCTTTGGCCCTGGCTCGAGAATCCTACATAACCCATTTGAAGACTCAGTTGCTTCAAGTCAGCATCCGCCACAGAAGAGAAAGTTCCATGTTCTCATAGGAGATCTTCTTCAAGGGCAAACCACATCCTCAGAAATTTGAGTTTGAGATACAACCCTTAGAGATTCTCTTTAAAGACTAGAAGAAAATGGTGGGAAAATATACCTTGAAAGGGATGTTTAATATATAAAAATGTACCTCATATTTTGTGTCATCGCAGTTAAGATGCTTTTTACCAGATGTGTCTGGTGTTTTCAGACCAGTTTCTATTTCCTGCTGAGTGGGCAGAAGACGAGGTGAACCGGTCTGATTGCACCCGGTGAGGACATGGATCTCACGAATGGTTCAGATAGTCCCGAGCAGTGTGGCTCGGTTGGTTGGGTGGCATCCCACAAAGTGAAAGGCTGCTGGTTTGATTCCCGGTCAGGGCATATGCCTGGGTTGCAGGTTCAGTTCCCAGTCAGGGCACATGTGAGAAGCAACTGATTAATGTTTCTTTCCCACATCGATGTTGCTCTCCTTCTCTTTCTCCCTTTCTTCCCCTCCCTCTGAAAATAAAAAAATAAAATCTTTTAAAAAATGATTTATTTACATATAGCATGTGACATAGCCTGGTTCAACAGCTAAGCCAGTCAAATCCTTTTCTAGAGTTTAAGGGAAAGATGCCCAGATGGAAATTAGTTCTGGTGGCTAGACCTAGGAGATCATGCAGATATGGGGACTGAGTGGCCATTGTGGTCCAGGCGTTGACAAAGCAGCAGAAGTATCCAGGTGGCAAAGAAGATAAAGGAGGCAACATACAGAGACAGACTTTGTTGTAAGGAGAAGAGTTGGAAATGGGAAAAGAGCATACCACAGAGCTGCTGGGATCCTTGGCTCTTCCAGGGCCACTTTGCATAAGTGTCCTTTCAGTAAGCCCCATTATTTCTGGAACAACTTGAGTGAGTGTCTGATTAAGGCAAAACCATGGTGCTCTGAGCCAGATGGACCTTATGAACACTAACTTGGGTGACCATCAGAGCTCCCTCCCAGGGCTGGCTGGGTAGTGACCCCCTCCTCAGCATTGGCTTGGACATCAGAGGATGCATCCAGTCATGTTCAGTCCTCATCCCAACACTCTGTCTGGCCTCTGCCATTTTGCTTGAAAGGGGCTAGCACATCCTTATAGACAACACGAAATCTCTCTAACACAGAATCACAGACTCAGTGCGGGAAAGAAATGGGGCCTTTACATCCAACCACTCATCCTATCGTTGAATTACTGCTATAAATCTCTGGCCAATGATTTTCCAATCCTGACTTAAATGCTTCCGGTAACAAAAAAAATTGTAATAAAATCAGAGCAATCACTTATTAAGTCCCTACTATGGTGCTAGGCACTATGCTAGCTAATTTGCATACATTATCTTTCTTAATTTTTCTGAAAACAAAAAACTTATACTTCAGAAGAGAAAGAGAAGAGAACCAATACTTACTGAGCACCTACTATGTGTCTTTCTCTTTACAGATACTATCTTATATAATATTCTAAAACCTCCTGGGATTATTTTCACATGAAGGAAGTAGGGCTCGGAGAGGTCAAACTGTTTCCTGTGATCACAGTCATGCATCGAGTTAATGGTTGTGTCAGTTAGACTCTTTGCTCACCTTAGAAAAACAGTCCTACTAACTTAAGCAAAAACAGAATATATTCGGAAGACATAGGCAGGTCATGGAATTGAGAGCGTGTTGAAGAAAAGGACAAAGGATAGTAATACTTCTGTTCTTCAAGGTTAAATCACATTGTAAAGAGCTTAGGTTGGAGATATAGTTCTTGATTCTCTTTAAAGATTGGAATACAATGATGAAAAATGTAGCTTGAAGGACATGTTTAATATATATTAATTAAACAACTCTAATATTTATTCTAAATATTTAATTAACATATTAATTAAACACTAGAATTAAACAATTCTAGTATTTTGGCATCCTCATGAGTAAGAAACCTCTTACTAGATATCTCTAATGTTTTCCTTTTTTCAATTTTTTAAAAAAGATTTTATTTATTTATTTTGAGAGAGAGGGGAAGGAAAGGAGAAAGAGAGGGAGAGAAACATCAATATGTGGTTGCCTCTTACACACCCCATACTGGGGACCTGGCCCGCAACCTAGGCACATGCCCCAACTGGGAATTGAACCGGCGACCCTTTGGTTCACAGGCCAGCACTCAATCCACTGAGCCACACCAGCCAGGGCATTTTCCTTTTTTTTTTTACATTTCTCCCATTTTAATCTCATTTGAGAGAGGAGAAGGGAGAGAGAGAGAGGGAGAAACAGGGATGTGAGGGAGAAACATTGATTGGTTGCCTCCTGCAGGCACCCTGACTAGGGATTGAACTCACAACCCTGACTGGAAATCAAACAGGTGATCTTTCAGTTAGGCACAACGCTCCAACAAAGTGAGCCACATCAGCCAGGTCTCTAATGTTTGCTGACCAGTGCATAGCTTCTTCCATGGGAAGTTTAAGATCCAGGAATAGAAGCCAATGCTCAGATAGTTCAGGGTGCTTCTCAGGGACAACTCAACTCCAGCCATTTGTCCACCCTCATGTTTCTCAGCTCAGGATAGACTATCCTGAGAAAAAGGATCTGACTGGGCCACATACTCAAGGCCAGAGTGATTTGTACAACTTGATTGGCTATCCCACCAAGACTGCTCTCAATGGGGAAATGTTTCTTCCCTCAAATGAAATCAGGCCATTGCTTTCAGAATAAAGGGGAATGGAATCTAGAAAGCAAAAACAACAAATGCTTACCACAGTGATGGAACTGGCATTCACACATTCTTTCCACTGTTCTCCAGACTGAGGGATAACAACTTGTCTTTATATACAATCAAAGTCTCTTTCCCTCCAACTTCCTCTTATTGATCCTGGTTTTCCAACTTGGAATCACACAACATCAGCCTATTCTTTCTTGAACCAGAATATAAATATTTCTGGCTCCTTAAACTCTTCCTCACATGACAAGATGCAGTATCTTCTCTACTCCGGTGGTTCCCCTTAAAACCTGCTTCAGATTGTTTATTTTCCCACTTAAAGCATGGTGACCAGAGGAACCCAAGGTAACACTTCTGGTGTGTCTTGTTTAAAGCAGAGTAGAGCAGAATATCTCAGAATCACGAAACCTTAAAGAACAAATGGTCATTCATTCCCACATCTGTCTGATGCAGGCTCCAGAGCCCGACGGACCTAGTTCTCCATCTTAGCACTGCCATTTGTTAGCTGTGTGATCTCAGGTAAGTTCTGTACTCTCCGTGAGCAGCCTTCCTTCCCTGTTACTTGCAGTCATAATACACATCTAAAGCCACTGTGATCATTATTATTTTTAAAGGTTTATTTTCATTCAAGAGAGAGGGGAACGGAGAGAGAGAGAGAGAAACATCAATGTGAGAAACACTGATTGGCTGCTTCCTGCACGCACCCCAATGGGGGATCAAGCTTGCAACCTTGGCATGTTCCCTGACGGGGAATCGAACTGGCAATCTTTTGGTTATGCGACGACACTTTAACCGACTCAGCCATGCCAGCCAGGGCACCACTGTAATTATCAAGTGAGACAATGCATGCAGCATGTCTGACACAGCACCTAGCAGGCCCTCTGTATACTTATTACAATTACCATTTATATTATTACTGTACCCCCAGTGGCCCTTCAGCCTTTCCATGACTACTAAATATGCGTCATCACCAGAACAGCCATGTCTGTCCTTCAGAGTGTGCTCAAAGGCACATGAGGGGCAGAGTGGTCAAATAGCACAAAGTTCAGGATTTACACACATTAACAGGAGGAAATATTGTCAGTTGGGAAATAAAGACGACCCCGTGGGGATATGTGCAGTGTTACAGGGGAGGGACATGGCTTGATGGTGCAAGCCAATTTTGCTATGTGTTTTTCAGGATTCTCAAGAAACAGTTGTTATGTCGGAATCTGTAAAGATCAATTTCTAATCACAAAGAGGTAAAAACCAACTTGCAAATATTTATTATTAATAAGGTACCTAGTCATCAAAGTGGCTTCTCACACCCAGAGTAAGCTCCGCTCTCAGGACTTACAAACTTGAATTTATAGCTCCTGTACTTATTTGGCACATAAAATAAAGCAGGCCTGGAGTGGACGTCTGGTGTATATCCTAGCAAATGGCCGTTGTCCTTTGCCGCACTCAGACGCGGCTGCTGAGGCTGTCTGAGCATGGCTAGGAAACGGCAGAGGGAGACCTCCGGTAATCCGTGGTGTCAGAGACAACGGCAGACTTTAAGGTGTGTGCACCACCAAGAAACCATCTAGAGCAGTGACTTTCAACTTTTTTCATCTCATGGCATGCAAAACTAATTATTAAAATTCTATGGCACAATAAAAAATATAATATTTTATAAAAAAAATAGGTATAATTTTGATTCACTCACCCTAGACGGCTATTGTTGTGTTGGCTGTTGTCATTTTTTAAATTTGACAGTCTAAGGGAAAAGAGGTCAGTGATCCTGTTGAAATAGTCAGGTATTGCATGTTTTAAGAATTCTTGCGTCATGCCGGTTGAAAATCGCTGATCTGGAGGATAGTTGGGAGCGCTGTTATGGGGGTCAGAGACACTAATTAGGTCTGTGAAGGACTATGAAGAACTGACTCTAAGAGTTTGTCGCGCTCTCGTGAACCCCGGGGAATGGTACCTGTGTCAGAACAGGAGTTCCAAACTGTGAACGAGTGAATGAACTGCCTGCTCCAAAGCCCAGCTCTTCCCCTTCCCAACGGTCTGATCTTAGGCAAGTTCGGCAACTTCTCCGTGCCTCGGTCACCTGGTCTGTAAATTGGAGATCGTGATGATACTTGTCTCAGGATTGTGGTGGAGATTAAATGAGAAAATGTAGAGCATTTGGTACAGCACATAGCACAGAGTAAGTGCTCAGTACCTGTAAGTTGTTATTGTCCTGACTTTTCATTATTACCGACTATTGATCAATTCTGGTAAATAGTCTGTCAACACATTAGCAGCTGTTTTACCACCAGCAATAGTCAACAATGAGACAGCTAAGTTTTTGTTTGCTTGTTTGCTTCTGCCAATTGAATTTTAAGATCCTCTGCTTCACTATAATTAACTCTTTGAACTGGCGAGTCCTTTCAGTGTAATCATCAGCTGCCAGTGCTTCCCTGCGCCTCCCACCTCACAGCCAGGGCTTCAGTGACTTGCATCCTAGGACTGTCTCTCGGGACCTCAGAGCTCCAAATGTACCCACAGGGACAGAAAGTGCCGATCATTTATTTGGAGGCGATTTACCTAATCTCTGCCCTGAAGGGAGACACTGTGAAGGAGAGGGAGATTGTATTTTTTAAGGGAACTCACTCGGTCAGTTTTTTAACATTAATTACTTGAGAATTTTTAAAGAGTTTTGAGTTTTTTTTAGCAATGTTCCTTATCCCATTGCAATTTTCAGGTCCCAATCTCCCTGGCTTGATTGCCCGCCTGCCCATCAGTGATGAATGTGGCCCGGGGAAATTGAAGTGATACTACCAAAAACCCCTTTGAATGAAAAAGAAGTCATGGCACGTATGCAGGTCTGTGTCTGTGTAGGTTTCCTATTGTACTGTACATTATAGGTAATAGCCTAATATCCTTCTATTCATTTAAATAGCAAACTACTTTCTTTAATTGTGTTTTATCGAAACAGCATTTTTAACTTAAAAAATATACAGATTATACACAATTTATTGAGGGGGGAAACCCCAGAAATTTGCTTTTCTGGGTATCTTCTGCAGCTATGCTAAGGAAAATAGCAAAAACATTTCTAGACTGTCACCATCCTTCAAGGAGCCTACCTTTCACTCTCAATATTATGACCTTTTTAAAAGGAAAAAGAAGTTGGGGGAGGGGGAAGTGATTTTTCAATTCTATTATCTTTGGCATTTTGTACCAGTCTGGGGTTTCTCAAGTCTCGAGACATGAAGCACATGTTCATTTTAGACATTAAAAGAAAAAAAATTTTTTTTCTGAATACCTTTTCAGTTTCTTCCTTGAGCTGACTAGAGGGAACTATTTATTTTTCTTCTTTACCTTGCAAATAGCTAATGGCTTCCAGCCAGGGCTCAGCCCAACCCTTTGTGCCCTGCAGTCATCGCTGTGTCTTTAAAAGAAAACCGATTCTCTGGAATGCCGTGCGTGCACATGCCTGTCGGACTCAGCAGGCCCCACCTGCCCAGCAGGTAAACCAGATCCTCCGCCGGCCTCTGCAGCCACATTCCAGCCAGGCAAGCTCCTACTCTCTAATTGTTACCTGTCAAACAGGTCAACCAGGCACTTGGGTCTGGTCCAAACACGCGCATGTTCCCACGAAACCCTAAACCTGCAAACCTTTGACCTTTCCATGGGTCCTGAGATCCCTTGATTATTTTAACCAAGGCTGATTTAAATCCGAATGATGACTTTTTAACGGGCACACAGGTTCTTTTTCCCTCTTATCAGGAATGGTAAAGCCGATCATGCACTGTTTGAGGTTTCTGAACCAGCATGCCGTGGTAATTCAAGATAACCGGAAGGCATAGGTCGGGATAGCCAGAGCTCCTGAAATGAAACCCATGAGCACTAAATCGCAGGCTGTCCACCCTGACCAACCGGAGAGTGAATTCCCCAGGGGGGATAGAAATGGAGGTGACTCGCAGGTGAAAAGTCCTTCCTCTCCTTGCAGGCCCTGAGCTGACTGTGGAGACTGCAGCCTATGGGCTCAACCCCAACTATGACAGGTAAGACCTTGAGCAAGTCACACAAAGGGTTTGGGCCTCAGCTTCCCCTTTCTAGTAAAGAGAAGAAAGGGGCTCCTCCCTATCAGAGGACCAGGTGAACATGCAGCACCGTGGCCTCCTGTGCCTGTCCAAGAACTCCCTCCCATACAGAGCACCACTTCCACCTTGGCCTCTCCTGACCTCAGCTCTCCGACGCTGCTGAGGATGAGAACGGAACATTGTGGGGTATGTCCTGGCCCAAATGGAAAGGGACCCAGATGATGTGCCCCATGCACTTGTCACCTCACTGGCTGTGAAGCAGTCCTTCCTATGCCTTGGCCTGGCTCAGAAGCTGACGGACCAGACCTCTGACCCCTGATCGAGAACTTCAGCGCCAAATGCATCTCCCTGCATGTCGGGAAGAGAAAGCAGGCCACCCTGCACCTCTGTTCCAACACTCTCAGCTTTCAGATCTGCGAAGTAGAGCCCAAATGCTATGCAGATGGGGAAGATATATAAGTAATGAAGCAGGATCTCACGCAGATGGCGGCAGCACCTGGAGCTGAAGGAGAAGGGCAGGCACACAGCGCTGGGCTCCATCGAGAACGAGGTGTAGAGCAAGGGCCACTCCTTTCCAAGTTCAGGAGGACCATGTGGGGAGGAGAAGTGTCTGGCTGCCGAGGACAGCGGTGGTGACAGCCAGCACCTCAGCAAGGTCAATGAGACCACAGAGAGAGCCGACGTCAAGGACAGCTCAGAGGCATCGACGCCTCTCCCTGCCCTGGCCTGCCTATCCCAGTCTCACCCCTTGAGGTTTCACAATAAACTTCACCTGGTGGGAAAGAGCGAGAGAGAGAAAGAAAGAGAGAGAGAGAGAGTAGAAGGGAATGGCCCAGGTCATAAGGGTCTCTTTCAGAGCCACTTCTATGTTCTTTCCTTTCACTGATGCCACTCAAAGCAGGGGGGCCATGTCACAGGACGCTGCTGCTTCTTCACTCCATTGTTAGTTATTGTTATCTCGGGCCGGAGCGGGGGGGGGCGTGGGCACTGCTGGGGGGCCCTGGATCAGCTGAGGGCCCGCTAGGATTAAGTTACCAGGTCGAGGGACTTCCCGAAGTGCGGAAAGCCCTGGGCTTCCCTGGTTGGGACATGTGACAGGACACAGGCTATCCACGTTCAGCTCAGTTTTCCCGCCGTATCTCATCTAGTGCGTTCATTCCTTTGACTGGGAGAGATGATGATTTCGATCGTTTTTGTAGCACTGGCTGTCCTTTTTATTCTACTGATAATGAATTCGACTGTAGGCTTGCTGAATCTGAGCACTTCACGTTACGGATAAAGAAGCTGAGGCCTAGAGCAAGAGGAGTTGCCAGCTGCTGCTCCACTCGTGGGGCTCCTTGGTCGGAGACTGGGAGCTGGTGGGCGTTGCGGCCCAGCAAAATCATTGCCAGAAAAGTGACACCGAAGGTGCTCCCAGACGGTTCCAATGACAGAATTTCAAAACTGCAGGCAGAGAACAGGAGCTCTCCAGCAGGTTTCCGAGAGGGGCGGTGCTGTCAGGCCAGTTTGCTCGGGGCAGGGGGTGCTTGCTTTTCTTGGGCTGGACAGGTTATTCCGCAAAGAGCCCAGGATCACAGCATGCAGAGCAGGAACTGGCACTTCCTGCTTGGGCCTCCAGCTCAGACTTGTCCGCCAGAGCCAGAGAGGCAGGGCCGGCTCCCCAGAAAACGTCCTCGGGGCTCTGGGGCGGTGGAGCTGGGCCGTCTGCAGGCCTGCCTAGCATCCTTCTCACCAGCAGCTCACTTGAGAGGGAGTCAAGTGTGGTGTGCCTGAGCTCAGGGCGGGAAAGGCCAGCCAGAAGCCGCCCAGCTGCCCTCTGGGGCGCCATGCTCTGAGTGCCGTGGCCCCCCAGAAAGGGACTATCAGTATTGAAGGGGCCTTCGGCAGTCACACTGGACAAATGAATGGGCATTTTTATCCTCTTGTGAAGACCTCTGGGAACGTGCAGACCACGATGTAGTTGCTTTAAAATAAATATTAAACAATATTTACACAACATCCCTGATTAGCATTACTTTCTCATTTCCAAACACAAAACTTCCCACAAATAATACATTGTTAGCCATGAGCTTCCATCAACTCCCAAATGTCCCACTTCTCCTATTTTTCCCGGATTCACTGTTCCGCACATTGACTGTGGGCCACTGAGCAAGGCACATCGGCCTTCTGAGCCCAGCTTCCTCGTCTGCACAATGGGGACAGTTGCCCTACTTCCCTAGTCACCTCACTGTGTGGAATGACAGATGAAGTTCCCTGCCTGGTGTGGGACCTTGCACACAGCACACATTTCATGCCAGCTATTTTTGTTGCCGTTGTTGATATAAAACTTATTAAGGTTCAGAATGGTGTGTCTGATGGTCAAAAAGTAACTTCAGAATAGCGCAGTGTTCTCAACTTGTTCTCCAACTCCGTGTAGGGGGCTCCGGTTTCCTCACACACCGTGGCAGTTCCTTGTGTGTGCACCATCTTCAATTCTAGGCTCTTCCCCTCGCCCCTCTCACTTCTTGCTGCCGTATGTTGATAAGGGATCAGGGGTTGTAAAGAGATTTTAGCATCAAAGGATCCAAAGCATAACCAGAAAAGGCACTCTGAAGGGGAGGGTATTTTCGGATGATGGCTTGGGGTCTTTCCCACCACGGCCCGCTTCCTCCTCTGTTGGCTGAGCTCGAATGACCGACCACAGGGCAGTAGCTAGGTTGGGTGATTGCCTCTCTCCAACCCTTCCTTTAGGTCACCACACTGATTACAAAGTGGGCTTTCAGAGAAAGGAGAAGAGTCTAAATGCTGAGAGAACCCACTCAGGGGGCAATCACCTCCCAAATCCTCAAGTGCTGACAGCTCTCTCTAAACTTCTGGCTTTTCTAAAGCAAGAATGGCCTGGGGCTACCCAAAGCAACTTGGCCTCAGGGTGGATAAGGATGGGGAGGTCCAGTGAAGTTTTCAGGATATTTGACCCAGGGGGTGAGAAGTAAATCATACTGACTGAATCCACTGCATCTAATGAATCACAAAACTCCATCATTTCTACTCAAATTCATTGACTGCTCATTGCTTTGTCTCCCATTTAGAGCATCAAGGTTTTTTATTTGAATTAATAGTTTCCTAACCAGTCTTCTAAGAATGGTTTATGTGGTTTTTGATGGTCTCACTGTTGTTTGCCTCTCCACCTCACTCCTGGATGCCCCTTCTCTGCCCCAGGGCATACTGCACAGGTTGTTCCCTCTGCAGGGAACACCCTCCCTGCCTAAACCCTACTGAGCCTTCAGTTTTACTTAGACAATGCTTTCCACATCTGTACCAAAACTGGTCTGAAACCCTCTCCCAGGCTCTCAGCAGCATGATGTCAGGAACCTCTTCCAACTTAGACAAGTCTGTGCCTTGACTTATGAGTGCAGTGCCTGACCTATCACGGCTGTTCAACACGCGTTTTCTCATTTAATCTGTATAAGCACCCTAGCACAGGTGTGACCAAACCCACATGACAGATGAAGAAACTGAAGTTCAGAGACATGAAATAACTCGCCCCAGGTCACCCAGTTAGGATGGGGGCAGAGTCTATAGTTTCATCCCGGCCTACAGGATTGAAGCAAGATGTTTCCACAGGAATACTCAATTCACTCCTCAAGTTCAAACTCAAGCAAACATGTTATCTTTCAGAGGAAGGTATGCAGGCCCCCCGGGGAGCAATTTCTGATGGAGCCACACTAGATTAGCCATTTTTACCCCCATAAGTATTTAAAAGATACTTTTTATAATGATTTGAAAAAAATAGTTTGGAAGCAGGTGCACATTTTGCTTTTAGTTTAGACGCTGCAGTCAGAATGTTTTATGAGACAATGAGGTCCAAGGGAACAGTTCTCCAAATTTAGCAATGTATGGAGTAGCCAGGGAGGCCTTAGAGGGGAGGCCACCCTGACACTGGGAGATAAAGCCCCAGGAAGGATGACAAATAGAAGAGCTCTGGGTGGTGAGCAGGGACTGCGAGAATGCCAATACTCTACCCTCCCAGCGACCCCAGAGCTCCCAAGCTCAGAGGAGAGCATCTTCATTTGTTGCAGAAGAAGTGACTGTCCTGGGACTGGTGCTGGGCAGCCACATGGAAGAGTGCATTGGAATTGGGGGTGTTTTAACCCTCTTGGAAAGGACGTGAGAAAGAGTATGAGCCAAAGGCTTTCTAAGGTCTCACCCAGGATTCCTGAGGGGACTTCAGGATTAAATGTCACGTCAGTGCTGAGAAGGACACGAGGACATCAGCTGCTCTGGCCTCCTGCCCTTGAAGAGAAAGGGTCAGCAACAGTAGCCAAGGGCTTTGGTTAGCAGTAAGTATAAACAAGTGGGCGAGACCCCGCGCGGGAAGGGCCACACGTCAGGTGGCCTCTGCTCCTTGCCGTCCTGCCTTCTCTCCGCCCCACAGCCACCGCCTGCAGACCTCTGGTTTCTGCTGGAGAGGGGACAGGATTTAAGATCCTGAGAAGATGAGTAAGATCAATGATTAGAAACTTACAGAATGCCGTGGGATTTGTGAAACCAATGACATGAGAAAGGAACATTTTCCTAAAGCAGCCATCACAAGCCCTTTCTGAGACAAGTTAAAGTACAAAATAATAAAAAGAAATAAAATTAAATATGGCAACACAGAACTAAAATCCACCAAGTCATCAGTAGCACCCACTGGGTCAGCAAAAGAAAAAAAATCATGTCAGAAAGGGAACCATTCTGTACGGAAAGAACAGTAACAAACTTCAGAAATCAGTTTGTGCTTTGAGAGTGAGCATCACATAACATCGGACTGTGCAGGCCATCTCCCCAAGTGGAAAGTATTTCTCCTGTTTATGGAAGCAATACGTTGAAACTTGAATGTCAGAGAACTACATGAATCAATTAGTGGCTGAATGAAGCAATTGAAATGCATCCAACTTCCTACCTATAAAAGGTAATAATGTTTCATAATAATTTATGATGATAATCTGCGATGGTATGTGAACACTGGGAGGCTGAAAAATTAATGTAAAAGGAAAGGGTTGTTTTTTTTAAAACATATACACTTACCCCCCCCCCCCACACACACACATGAGGGTGTGTGCTGCTCCATGACTTCAACAGGAAGCCCCTCCCTGGAAAAAGTAATAGGACCAAAGATCCATCTCTGTTCAAAGCAAATCAACACCGCAACGACGGGAGCATTGGAGAGAAAGGAACCACACCAGGGGGTAATTGGCCAAAACAGTCTACAGTAAAGTCCTAACCTAACTTCTCTGGGGAAGCGGGAAGGGAAAGTTACACTCTACACCGTTCGGGTTTTGTTAACACATTTATAGAATGTCTTAAGAAAGCCCAATTCTTATGGTAGCAAAATTCCAAAGGAACTTTGAAAATTCATACAAAAAGAAACATCCTACCAGCCTATCGCACCCTTGAACATGCCCAGGGCTTTCTGAAATACGAAGGAAACAGAAGACACTGTCACTTCCCTCTGTTTTAATCCAATTGGGCAGACAGAACAAATGCAGACTAGGTGGGTCAGCGATGTGCAAGGGAAGGAAGTTTGTGTGGTTCGGTTGCCCAGGAGCACAAGGAGCCTGAGAGCAGAGGAGCATGTGCTCTGAGAGGATAGTTTCAATCCTGGGTGCTCAGCCCCCCGGCTCTTGAAAGAGGTGTTTGAGAGTGAGGTTAATGATTGCCGGTGGGTTTCCTAAGCTCCTCGGATGTGCTTGGGTGCTCCTCAGGCCAGAGGCTCTCAGCCTTAGCTGCACATTACAGACACCTGGGGAGATGTGAGAAATCCGACTGCTGGGCCCCAGCCCCGGGAGCCTGTTGAAGCGGCCTGTGGCGAGGCCCAGCCTCCTGTATTTTTCCAGAGCTCCCAGGTGATGCTAATGTGCGTCCGGGATGAGCACCCTGGCTTTGGTGTTTGCATTCTTTTTCTAGCTGCAGATGTTGTATTCTTTGGCATTTCAGAAGAGACTACTGAACTCGGATTATTTTCTTATTGCCAAACATTAATTTCATTATTAGCAGATAGCACCAACCATAAGCACGCAATCAGAACTTCTGGCCAGGCCACTCTGTGTGTTTAAGTCAGGCACTGCATGATTCCAGGGCAGCGATTTTCAACCCTTTTCCTCCCCTGGCACACATGGATTAATCACCGGTAACTAAAATTCTATGGCATACCAAAAAATATGTTTTTTTGCTGATCAGACAAAAAATAGATATAATTTTGATTTATCCACACTGGACAGCTATTGTTGAGTTGGCTGTTGTCATTTTTTTATTTGACAGTCTAAGGGGAAAGAGGTGAGCGCCCCTGACTAAATAGTCAGGTGTTGCCTGTTGTAAAATTGCTTGCAGCACGCCGGTTGAGGATCGCTGTTCTAGGGGATGCGCCCACAATGCAGCCTTGGAATTGGTCGGTGCACACCTACCCTGCTGTACACAGCCATCTGTTGAAGTGCCCACGGTGTGCCAACCGCTGGGCTAAGTGCCTTGGCTGCCCCGGTGAACACAATGACATGGTCACTGCCCTGGTGGAACTCCCAGGCTCCAGGGAAGGCTGTCGCACTTGTGATTTCCATGCCGTGTGGCTGTGCCGTGGTGGGAGGGGCACGGTAGGAGCTCACCCACTCTAGGGGTCAGGGAGGGGCTTGCTGAAGGAACCAAAATCTGAACCAAAACCAAAGGATAAGTAGTTCTCTTGTGGGAGAAAAATCGTGCTGTCCACCTGGCGGGAACGTCCCTGAAGGGGCAGAGAGATTTTACCATGGCCTTCACAAAAGAGCTGAAAGACACTGGGAGCGAGTGAGTGTGATGGGCAGGAGTGAGATACGAGGATTTCAAAGAAGGCAAGGTCTGGTTACCCAGAGTCTGTGGGAAACACTAAGAAGTCTGGTCTTTATCACGTGGGCGTGGGGAAAGGGAAAACCCGATACGAGACTTAGAAAGATCATCTGGCAACGAGGGGCGCCGGGGCCGCAGGAAGCCAGGCATGGGCTCAGAAGACAAGCTGTGGGCCTCTTGAGCAGGTCAAGGTGACTGGTGGTGGTGGTCCGGATGCGGGAAGAAGAGAAATGGACACGTGTGGAAGATCCTGGGAGGGGCAGGCTGTGGAGGGTGCCGGAGGGACAGGGCGGGTGCTAGACAGAGGTGGTGCCACTCAGTGAGATGAGGCAGGACGAAGAGGAGAAGACGGGGTGGGGTGGGGCAGGAGGAGGGGAAGATGATGTCTTTCTTCGAATGTGTTATTTTTGAGGCGATAGTCTTACAGGTCGAGTTGCTGGGAACTAGGCACTGAGCCACAGAGCAGACTATGTCTTAAGGTGTGCTCTTGAAGATGACACCTGCAGAAAAGGAGGGGAGAGGAGACAGGAGTGGGCAGAGGGAGAGCTCTAGCTGCCGGGCAGCCCTAGTGATGGGCTCGGCTGTGGCAGATTGTATTTTGCAAAGATGGCCACACCAACTTGTGTCTCATCCTATGTATTTTCTTCAGTGTGACATTGATTTTCTTTCATGGAGAGATAGACTCTATGCTCCATACTCTTGAACTTGGGTGGACTTTTGTAATTGCTTGACCAGAGCGATGCTACATGACTTAGGGAGTCTAGGTCATAAAAGGCAATATGGCTTCTGCCTGGTTTTCTCTCTTGGGATATGCATTTTAGGAGCTCTGATTCCACAGGGAAGAAGTCTGGCTATCCTGAAGCTTCCAAGGTGGAGAGGGCACATGGAGAAACCACACAGAAATATGGAGAGACACCCATGAAGCCCAGCAGCTCCAGCCCCCAGCACCTTGGGTGTGCCCAGTCCAGGTGCCAGACACGTGAATGAGTGAACAAGTTTGTAAATGCACCCAGCCCCAAACTCCCAAGAAACCCCAGCAGACACTGGGTAGAGCAGAGACGGGCTATCTCCTTGCCCCTTCTCCCACCTGGAGCCCAGCCCAGACTGCAGATTCATGAGCAAAATAAATGCTGTCATTGTTTTGTGCCATTACATTTTGGGGTGGTTTGCTAGGCAGCATTAGATAACCAGCACATCAGCTCACCCCCTGGGAGGCCCAGAGCTAGAATGGCCTTTCAGAGCTGTTCCAGACTGGGTTGGGATGGCGGAGCCTTTACACTCCCACACTGATCAGGGATTGGACACGGACTACCCTGAGAAGTGGCATGACCTTGGAGGAGGAGGTTCTCTCCAGCCAAGGCCATTCTGGAAGAGGCTGACAGCTGAAGGCCGGTTGTGGACAGCACTCCTCTAGCGGGGGCAGAAAGGAGACCTGGCGGTACGTTGCTGTGACTGCTACAACCAGACAACCAGAGAGATGTCAAGCCGCCTATACAGTCTGGAGCTTGGAAAGGCTTAGTATTGGAAATATTAGCCTGGAGCTCAGAATGTTTCATCCTGTGGTCTAAGAACAAAGAACAACCTGCTCCGAAACATGCGAATGCAGCCCCCTTCCTTAACCTGACAAACCAGCGCCCAGGCTCCCTCAGATTGTCCTTCTGCTCACTAACACTGAGAATCTCTGGAAAAAGGAGATATTGAAGCCGCGGAGGAGTAGATGCGGTACTCCAGGGAGACTACATAGGATGGAGTGAGAACCTGGAACACCACCATTTGGGAAGAGAGGGGCTGCACAGGAGATGGGGTAGGAGTAGGGACACAGTGCTTCTCAGTGGGAGCTGACACCAGTCATGCATGCAGACCGAGCCCAAGTAGGGCGAGAGCAGTGGGTGAGTAGGGTGCCCATTGGACTTGGCTTGGCAGCACGGAGGTTGTTGTTGGCTCCGGCCAGGGCAGTCGGGTGGCTGTTAATTACATGGCACAGCCCTGATGATACTTGCCCTGGCTTCTTGGCTGCGATTCCTGGGGCAGAGGAAAGGACTAGGTGGGGGTTGTCTTGAGATGGGTCTTCTGCACAGAGCAAAAATAAATGGGCTGACTAAGCAAAGGCAACACAAAGTAGAATAGGAGAAGGTAAATGAGCGAGAGGCTGAAAGGGGAAGCAGAAACCTATTGGGGAGACTAAGGACTAGCTAAAGGAGTGAACCCAGAAAAATGTGTTTTTGTACCTTCAGGGTTTACACAACCCAGGCAAGGCAACCGGTGGAGGCTCTCACTGGCATAATCACTCGTTTTAGTAGTTGAGAGAAAAAATGTGTTTGGAATCAACAGACTTGGCTTTAGTTCCCAGCACCACAAAGTTATATCTCCGTGGAAGGCCGTTTAGCTTTTCTAAGCATCCATTTCCTTATCTGAAATTGGAGGTGATGCTGCTTGACTTGCAACTTTGCTGCAAGGACTGTAGTCATTCATTCATTCAATGCGCATTTACGAAGCACAGCCGTATTCCAGACACTGTGCTAGACGTAGGTGATGCAACAGCTAACAGCAGACTTGGCCCATTGTAAGACCTTGTCCTTTAGTAAGAGACACATTCAATAGATTATAATAACAGTGACATCACTACTATTGCAATAAGTGCTATAAGGGAGAAGAAAGACAGAGCATACTAGATACCAAACGGTGCCTGAAACATAGTAGGGTCTCAAGACGTGATATTTACAGCCATCGCCACCATTTAATGGGACTGTGTTCAGGAAAATTATGAAAAGAGATTTTGAGAAAAAACCTTAATAAACCTTCCCATTTAAAAAAAAAAGAGATTTTGATACTCAGTATCTCTTTGCTGTTTCCTCTCCAGAGGAACTGTGGTATTTCATGTTTTTCTTATCAAAATTAGTACTTAATCATCACTGTTAAATACTTTCAGGAAAAAGTGAACAGACTTGTGGGGAGAGAGGGAGCGGTTCCTGGGCCTTCGGACTCACTCGTAGAGATGGCCACCTCTGCCACTCACAACGCCAACTCACCCTTGAACTTCTTACACGTAAAAACAGAGGTTTTTAAGCCATTTTTCCTCATGCATTCATTTATTCGAACTAGCACAAAGGTGCTTTCTTGTGATGGTAATCTGCGTAGTATATTGGCATCTCTCTTTAAAAAATTTTTTTTCGGAGCAACGTTGACACAAAGCTGACTCATTTGGCAGGAAAGTTTGCCAATAGGAGTGAGTAGGAGACACATTTTACAACTTATCATTTCAAAAATCGCTGATAATAACCCCCACTGAAATGCCATGTTCCCTATCAGGCATGGGAGCTGATACTCTCCATAACGGCAAGACACAGCAGCTCCACTTCCCAGCAGAGGAAACAGAGACTCAGAGGAGTGCACGCAGCTCACCCAAGGTCCCAGGACTGTGACTTGGTCCAGGCTTTATGTTTCTCAAAGCCCTGCCCACCACACCAAGGTGTCTCCAGAAGGGGAAGAAGCCAGAAAGAGGCAAAGATGCTGGGTGGTACCCGTCAGGGGTCAGTTAGGGGCTCCTGCCTGTCACCCGACTACCATTCACTCAGCACACTGACCCCTGTGTTTAGCAGCTTGTAGTCTCACACGTGCGTGTGAGTTGGAGCCGGGGGCGGCGGGAACAGACTCTGAGGCAAAGGCGAAGGCAGCAGGGCAGCTGAATGAGCCTGGGCCTGGGAAAATGCTGGCTGGGCCTGGGCCCAGAAAGAAATTAGGGCAGGTTAGTACAGCTACGGCAGTTTTGCCAGAAGTATATTGTGCAGGTAATAGAGAGAGAGGGAGAGACAGAGAGAGAGAGAGACTATGAGGAAGGCATGTGTGTGTGTATAGAAATGTGTGTATGCGAGGACATGTGTGCCTATGAGCATGTTGAATGTTATGTGAGCTAGTGTGTGGATTTGTTGGAAAGCAAGTGTGTAAAAGACAGCATGTGTGTACATGTCTGAGCATGTGTGTGTGGCTGTGGGTATGACATGTGGATTGTATGTGATATGTCTTGAGAGTGTGTGTGTGATGTGTGTGTGAGAGAGAGAGACTGTGCATGTATGAAGAGTCAGGTGCTGTTCAGAGATAAAGGTGCTCTAGCTGCCCTGGGTTACTCTGAGGCATACCCGCTCCTGATTGACTAAGGCTCCCCAATCGCTTTTAATTTTCTTTAAGGGGGAATCTGAAGGAACACAGTCCCAGAGTTCCCCGAGCCACAAATCCCCGGGAGTAAAATTCCTCCACACCAGCAGGTATCATTTAGAGCCTTTCTCAATTAGCAATCATAACACCTGAAGCTTTGAACAGTTGTTGTATGTTTATCTTTCTCTTCAAGTTCACTCTTCTGGTTCTCTAACCAGCCAAGTTCAAACAGCCTTCTGTCTGGCAGCCATGAACACAACACCCCCAGCCCCCACCCCAAAGGCAGATGGAGGATGCAGTCGATTTCCAGGATCTCTGTGTGTGTTCTGTTGCCTTTTTATTTAATTGTGCTTTATGATGAGCCTACTTCATCAAAGATTTGCAGCAATTTACAATATTAAAGAAAACATACCCAAGAGCAATACCTCAGAAACACAAAAACTCAAATCAAACTCCAGCCGTAGGAAGAGAAAGATGTTGCAGAGAGTGTATTCTTTTGCATAATTTTCTCTTACGCTAAAACAGGGCCATTACAAGTACAATAGTGGGTAATGGTTAAGAATGTATCTTTAGGAATTACGCTGTCTGGATTTTAATTATTGTGCTGTTTGTCTAAATCCTCCACACCCCACTTGCCCCATCACTTAAAAAGGGAATGACAGGAACTACCCCATAGGATACAGAGCACAGTAAGATAACGCACACAGAGTGCTTACCCAGTGCCTGGCACACAGTAGGCGATCGGTTTGGTCGTGTTGCTGTTGTCATGTTCACTGCCACGGTGGTATTTCAATTACACCCATGTCGCATCTATTTTTGGTGTGTGCACAGACCTAGGTGGGATTTCCCTTGATCTGGCCCAACGTAAAGAGAGGCAAAGTGAACATCTTACTGGACACTGTGGCCTGCTCTTGTGCACGCCGTGAGGCTGTTCCAGCTGCATAAAAGGTGCGTGGAATCAAGATTTTTAAAATATTCTTGTTTAGTTTTGGTTGCAAGGTCTGTTAGACATTTGCATGAACTGGTTTGGCTTGTGGGCTCTGTGATCAGCAGGCGTGCAGCTGAGCCGAGCCAAGGTGATGCCGTGTGCTCAGCTGCAGGTCAGACCTTGGTGAGACTATTCCAGGGGCATGGTCCTGGAAGACCCACGGGCCATCCTCCAAGGCCAACTTGAGTTCCGTTGCTCTCTGGGAAACAACTGCTCTGGGAGCAACCATGTTCAGGGAACTCTGATAGCCTGTTTAGTGGGCATAGCACAAACGCCTCCATGGGGGTTCTTTACTCACCCCAAATACCTACACAACACATCCATTCTTTGCTCATATCTTCAGTGGGCAAGTGAGAGATGATCTATGATCTCCTCAAATATAATGGAGTGCTCAAGAGATTCCCACTGAGCCCTTCTACCTCCCACTTCCCCTTGGCCTTGCCTCAGTTTCCCAGGTTCCTGAGACAAGCACCATCTAGACAGGATGTATATGGGAGTTACTCCAAGAGCTAGCCATCTAATCCTCCTGTATTTGTTTTCCACGTGGCTGTCTCCCTGTCTCTCTCTCCGCCCTGCAAGATGGGTTCAGTATTTATCTCTGTAACTCCATCCCCATCTTTCACCCAGGTCTACTTTGGTGCTTGGTACTCAGTAGGTACTCTATAAATATTTGTTGAATCAGAGCATGAGAATAAAAGCAGATAAGCAAAGGAATGAAGTATTTCACAGAGAAAAAACGTTAAGGCAGATATAACCCTAAGGCTGTTAGAATGAGCACCCACACGTAACAGTCAAGGTGACACAGGCTACGGCTCCCCTAAGAGGTAATAGTCTCAGTGGCAGGACTAGAGGCCAGACGTCACACTTGCTGTGACCCTGTGCTGCTTCGTGTTCCTGCTCTGTCTTCATCTACCATTCTTCTCAGAGAGAAACTCCAGGGGTCCGTCTGGGTAACCATCAGCCCCACCTTTCGCTGAAGTCACTAGTTCATTAACTAGGGTCCAACTGAGCCTGGCCTCATAATGAAACCAAATCAATGAATATTGATTGAGTGCCTACTATGTCGACAGTCAGGTGGACAGTCAGGTGAGAATGAGGGAAGGCAGCTAGCACAGGAGAGAGAAGCTGTGTGCAGCTTGTCTGCCTTATTAATGATCAGTCTGTGTATAGGTACAGGCTCCAATTCACATTCATAACACAGTCGTGCTATGGCGCAGGCATGCCTGTGGGCTTTCAGTTAGGAACGATAAGGAAGGGGGGGTGGTCTCTACTGGTTCCAGAGAAAGCACCTTTCTCCCCTAGGCAAGAGGGAAAGGAGAATGCTGAGTAAATAATGGGTCTGAAACTACAGCCTGGTCATGGACGAGAATTCTAAGAATGATTAAACTTGACTCTGGCCCCAGGATACACAGAAACTTGACATCACACTTACCCAGTGCAGTTTTCTCTCTGCCTATCTGTCTCTCTCTGTCCCGGTCTCTCTCTGCCTTGCTCTCTCACACACAACACAATGTGCACACCTGCTGCCTTGGAACTGCTCTGTGAGGAAGGTAATACTGGGAACAGTCAAGAGACTTGACCATTGTCCCTGCTCAGCCACTCATTCACTGTGATCCTGGGAATATAAGTTAATTGCTCTACTTGTCCATTTAAAAAAAGTGTAATAGTAATATTGTTATTTATCTGCTTCACAGAAATGTTGTAAGTACAGTTATGCTTCACAGCTACAAACAAGTTAAACTATTGTATGCTTCACACAGTCGAAATATCAAAAGCTGATAATAGAAGTAAATACGCCACAGAATATCACAAGGAAATGGAAGGCCTGAGCAATACTATAAACCAACTAGACCTAACAGACATCTATAAAGCACTCCATCTAACAATAAGAGAAATACATTATCTCCAGTGTACATGGAACATTTTCCAGGATAAACCATAGCTAGGCCACCACTATGGACTAAATTGTTCCCTGACTCCATTTATATATTAAAGCCCCAACCCCAAGTGCAACTCCAGAGTAAGAAAATCATTAAGGTTAGATGAGGTCATAAGGGTGAGGCCCTGATCTGATAGGATTAGTGACCTTGTAAGCAGGGAGCCCCTGAGCTCTCTCTCTGCCAAGTGAGGAAAAGAAACTTTGCAGGCTAGAGGAATTGGCAAGAAATATTCAGTCATCAAAAGCAGGGACCTATAGCTAAGATTGCTCTATCCAGCAAAGCTATCACTTAGAATTGAAGGGTGGATAAAAAGCTTCCTAGACAAGAGAAAACTAAAGGAGTTCATCATCAACCAACCATTATTATATGAAATGTTAAAGGGGCTTATTTGAGGAAAAGAAGATCAAAACTATGAACAATAAAATAGCAATAGATACATATCTATCAACAATTGCATCTAAAGATCAAACTAAGTAAACAAGAAGAACAGACAGAATCATGGATATGGAGAATGTTTTGCTGGTTGCCAGATGGGAGGAGGGGTTGTGGGGGAATAGGTGAAGAGGTGAGGGGACTAAGAAGTACAAATAGGTAGTCACAGAACAGCCATGGGATGTAAAGTACAGCACAGGACATGGAGCAGCCAAAGAACCTACACACATGATCCACGGACACGAACAATGACGGGAAGACTGCCTGAGGGAGTGGGGAGTGCTGGGTGGAGGGGGGCAAAGGGGAAAAACTGGGACAACTGTAATAGCATAATCAATAAAATACAATATTTTTTTAAAAGTGAGAATGCAGCTTTCTGCAAGCCAGGAAGAAGGCTCTCACCAACACTGAATGGGCTGGCACCTTGATATTTTACTTCACAGTCTCCAGAACCGTGAGAAAACAAATTCCTGTGATTTCAGCCACTCGGTCTGCAATATTTTATTGTGACAGTCAAAACTAAAAACCAAAAAAACCCCCCTAAACCCTAATATAGACACAGAACAAACCTCAATAAACTTAAAAGGATAAAAATAATACAAAGTATGTTATCCAACCACATCAGAAGTGAAATTAGAAATTGTTAGAAGGAAAAATTTTTGGAAACTCAGAAATCTGTGGAATTAAACAACACACTCCTAAATAACCAATAGGTTAGAGAAAAAATCAAAAGGGATATCAAAAACAACTTCGATGGGAATGAAAATGAACATACAATATATTGAAATGTATGAAATTCAGCTAACGCAGTGCTTATAGGGAAATGTATAGCTGTGAATGCTTATGTTAAGGAGGACAATCTCAAATTAATAACCTGGTCTCCTATCTTACTTCACTGGAAGAGGAACATACCAAACCTCAGACAAACGGAAGGAAGGACATAATGAAGATCAGAATGGAAATGTAATGAAATGGAGGCCAGAAAAACCATAGAGAAAAATCCATGAAACCAAAAGCTGGTTATTTGAAAAGATTAAAAAATAAACACATGTTTAGCCAGATTGATTAAAAGTCACCTATAAATAGACTTCGGTGTGGCTCGGGCCTTCGGGGAGGGTCAGACCGCCACTCATCCCTTTGCGAGCTGGCGGAGTGGCCAGAGCAGCGGCAAGAAGAGAAAGTGTCCTGACCTTCCCTACGACTTCTTCTTCTTCTTTTTAAAATATTATAGCCTAAGCATGTTATATCATTTTAAAGATTTCATTTATTTATTTTTAGAGAGAGGGGAAGGGAGAGAATTTTGCCATGATATAAACTGAGAAATCCTTGAGTGAGTCAAGTCCTTGCCTCCTACTTTGTCTTCTGCATGAATCAAAAAGTGTCCCACCCTGGCTGGTGTGGCTCAGTGGACTGAGTGATGGCCTGTGAACCGAAAGATCATGGATTCAATTCTCAGTCAGGGCACACGCCTGGGTTGCGAGCCAGTTCCCCAGTTGGGGGGGTATGAGAAGCAACTGATCAATGTTTCTCTCCCTCTCTTTCTCCCTCCCTTTCCCTCTCTCTAAAATAACAAAATAAAATCTTAAAAAAAAAATGTGTCCTATTTGAACTCACTTGCGGTAGCAAGCCGAGCGCTGGGCCTATTTTCTCTGCTTGATTAAGAACAACCCAGGCCATAATAGATGTGGAAGGAGAAAGTTGAAGTTATTATTCTATAAACAGCTATCCTCTTTCAGGGTCGTGGTGACTGTTTTGAGATTTTAATCCTGGACAGGAAAAAGCTGGGCAGTGGCGAAACCCGGGTACGCACTCTATTAGAGAATACGTTCTAGCGTGGGGGGCCCAAACCCCCAGATCATTCGCTGTGTCTCTCATAGTACTCAGGAAGCACTGGGAGTGTGCCTGAGCTGGGGCGACCCTCGTCTAAGTGACTTCAGAGAGAATTCTTAATTCTCTCCTGAGGAAAGATGAGCCTGGTATTATTTCTAAGAACAAAATCAAAATCTCAGAACAGTGTTCTAATGGGAGACCCTAAGTTCTTCTCCCTCCTGAGCAAGCACTGTATGGAAGCCCTTCTTATCCTGTGAGGGGGCATGACCACTCTCAAACATCTAGATTTTTCCCTCTTTAAGTAAGGGTTCCAGTAGCAGACATACCTTCACAATCCAGTTGAACTTTGTCTCCCTAATATGAATTTTATTCAGCTAATGGGGCAACAGAACCTGAAGGCAGAGAGGGTTTTCGGTTGTAGTTCAATGAACCTGGTCAGAGGAAAAACTCTAAGAGTCATAATAATAATAACATAATATTTGTTAGGCACTTGCTATAGCCAAGTAATGTTCAAAGTACTTTATATAAATTAACTCATTTAATTTACTTAATAGTTCTATGATGCATGTACTAATATTGACTCCATTTTATAGATTAAAACACTGAGGCAGAGCCCTGACCAGTGTGGCTCAATTGGTTGAGCATCATCCTGCAAGGCGAGGGGTTGCTGGTTCAATTCCCAGTCAGGGCACATGCCTGGGTTGCAGTTCTGTCCCTGGTCGGGGCCGCGTACGAGAGGCTGCTGATGGATGAATCTCTTTCACATCGATGTTTCTCTCTATATATTGCTCTCCCCCTCCCCCCTCTCTAATATAAAGAGATGAAATCTTTACCAAAAAAAGTGAGGCAGAGAAGTGAAGTAATTGGCCCAATGTCACAAGAAGCTGACCTCCAGCGAGTCTGTGTTCTTAAGCCTGCCATGTTCTTAAAACCCCTTGAGGGCTTTAAGATTTGGTTCTACCAGCCCTCGTCTCTTTCTCGCTCTCTACCTTTCTCTAGCTGTCCATCTATCTATCTTTGTATGTATCTACCTATCTATTCAGCACTTTTCAAATTCTTATTTACTTCCACCAGCTAGAATTCTCTTCAGGAATTTAAGTAATGGACAAATTAAGAATCATCATATGTTGGAATGTCAGACTTGGAGGGACCTTCAAAATTACATAAACGAAGACTCTATTTTATAGCTGAGGAGACCGAGGTCCGGAGCGTTCACACAGTGTCAGTGAGAGAATTCTCTGCACAAGGCGTAGTCACGGAGCTTTCCGTTCCAGTAGTCAGAGACCGCCAAACAGCAAATCTATTTTATCGCTCCTTCTAAACTAAATGATTCTGGATCTTTCTGGAAAGAAGAGAGACTTGCCCAAGAGTTTTAGATCCTGCTGCTCATTCAAATCACCTGAAGAACTTGTTAAAAAACAAACAAACAACTTACACCTAGCTCCGTTGAATCAGAATGTCTGCGGCATAACCTGGACAACTGGATGTTTTTCAACCACCTCCAGGTGAATCACATGCATAGTGAAGATTGAGAGCCGTTTGCTTAGCCAATATTTGATATATTCTTGCTGCTTGGCCAAACCAACACTTTATTTAGTCAAGTACTCAACTGGTGATGGTGGAATGACTTGTCATTCCATAGGTTGTTTTTTCCAAATCGGATTTGGACACCGTAGAAAAGGAACATCAGTATGGCTGCTGGCGTCTTGAATTCTTTCTGTGAATTAGAAACCACTTTCACAGCATGCAACCGCTTCCAGGTATCCCATAAGCATGGCATTAAGTTTAAAAAGATGAGTGGGCTGGAGAAACTGCAAGCTTTAGGAAGTAAGTTGGCTTGTGTGGGTCTAATCCAGTAAGACACCAGCAGATCTACCTGATATCCCCACCTATCTCAACCTTGGCCTTTCCTTCCCTCCACGCGCAAAGGCCTGTGGGGCCCAGGCCAACCAGCCGGCCTCAGAGCTTAAGTCAGGCTGCAACCTAAAGATGTTTAGTTATACATTTTTTTAAAAAAGTCAAGTGTTGGCCAAATGAACAGGCAGGCAGACTCCCAACAGAAATAATCAGCCGGCTTGCCCAGAGGGCAAGTGCTAACATTTAGGCGGGAGGAATGAAGTGGGGAGGAAAGAGAAGCCATCTCCCATTCCGCCCTGCCCCCCACACCCTCACGCGCTAAATAAACAAACAGCCTTCGGAATCACTTTGCTTCTCCTTTTTTATGCTGCACAATAGTAAAGACCATTCCCATGGTGTTTTCCGGGCTAAAGTTGTACGCACTGCATTTTGTCAGTTTAACTAAGGCAATTTAAATGAGTCAAAAAATTTTTTTAAGTCTGAGATCAAACAGAAGTGAAGGAAAGTGGGGGGCGGGGTTAAATGGTCCATTTGAGATGTTTGCCTTGGGTAAGAGGAGAGGGAAAGTGGACCCTAGTCTGGAGCAGCATGGGGCTTAACGCCGATCCCTGAGGACTCGTGGAAGCCTGTCGAAGTCCTGAGGCTTCTATGGCAGAGTTGGACTGAAGATGTGAGTCCATGAAAGCTCTTTAATGAGCAGGGACAAACAGTGACTAAAGCATCAAGGTCCAAAGAAAACAATTACAAATGGAAAAAATAGCTGACGTTGTTTCTTCTGCTTGTAAATGAAAAGCCAGGTGTGCACTAAGAATGTTAAATGTCTCAGTGAGCTGTTCTAGTGAGCAGCTTGATGCTGGTGAGAGAGGATGTCAGTGAAATGATCGCAGCAACACGCTAGGGATCCCGACTTGAGTTCTGAAGGCGGTGCCTTTGGATTCCGAAACCAGTGCATTTCTATGAATTTTTTACACAGTTTCATAGCGTACAGGAAGACTGAGCTGCAATACAACCATTCCCCCCTTCACCCCCCACCCCCCTTGTCTTTCCTTTTAAGTTTTGGCGCAGGGGCTAATGACAAAGGAAGCACCAGGAGGCAGGGCTTTCCACTCCAAGATCCTTTGGTGCTCAGCATGGGCTGGAGTCAGGGAAGGAGGGGGTTCACCCCCATCTGAGACAGCACGTCTGGAACAGGAGCCTCAGCTTGTTGCTAAGGTGCAAAGCCCTTGTGATGAGACTGATCGTAAGGAGAGATAGGAGCACCACTAGCCAAGGTTTCTTAACCTCTCTTTATTTTTGCTTTGCATATTCACCGACAAAGATCCTCATTGTTTGGGAAGCCATCTGAAGCCTTTTTATATGCATTTAAGCAAAGTGAATTTGCTTTCTCTAATCCCTAGGAGGAGAGAGAAGAATCACTATTAAATTCTTAATGTGTCCCAGGTCCCTTACAAATGCCCTCATTTTACATCCTGTGACTGCACAGTATAGTCACATTATTAGTTCCCTTTATACAGGGAAGGAAACTAAGGCTGAGAGAGGGGAGGTAACTTTTCCAAGGTCGCGCAGTAAACCAGTGGTGGGTTCCAGGGTCCTCACTCTTATTCTCCATAAGAGGTAGCCTCCTTCCCTGCCATTTTTCCCTCGTGGCTCATCATTATCTTCCTCCAATTTTCTTGCCTCCTGTCCTGAAGGGTGGTTTTACCAGGAACAGCATCTTCCCCCATATCCCCCTACTCTCCAATTGGCCCTGACTGGGTTTTTTACTTAGAACATGGGAATGTCTGCACAATTGCAACTCTATGACATTTTATGGCCAGAAGGATAAACGAGAGCCTATCTTTTGATATTTCAATCTTGCATTTCCCTCGCTTTTCTTAGGTTCCTTCTGCATAACAGGATGACATTTCTGTTCCATCTGAAGTGATAAGTGTTAAAAGCTAGAGCTATGGAATGAGAAAGAGCCAGCTTGAAATGCATGGAGTGGCACTGTGGGACTGCAGTTTGCAGAATGAGGATAGTTGGGTATGTCGTGGGCAGTGCACAGACTGCAAGTAAAGGGCTTAGTGTGGTGACTAGTACGCAGAAAGTGCCTTGGGAGATGTTTCTCCTCGTCTTTGTTGAGTTCCTCCTACTCTTTTTTTTTTAATCCTTACCTGAGAAAATCTTTCCGTTGCGTTTTTTAGAGAGAGGAAGGAAGAGAGAGAAACATCAGTGTAGAGAGAAGCATTGCTTGCTTGCTTCCTTTGCGCACCCAGAACTGGAATCACATGCGCCCAGACCAGGGATCAAACCTACAACCTGTGCCGAAAAACATGTTCCTTGCCCTCACGTAGCTTGTATTCTGGGAGGAATTCAAGGTGGGAGACGGTTATCAGGCCTAGCACATAGTATGTCTTCAATAAACACCCCTTCCCTCCTCCTTTGCCCTAATTCACCCCATTGTGCTCCACACAGTTCAAGTCATAAAACTGACATATTTATTCTCAAAAACGGTTAAAGAGCAACCATTGCATATGGTCCAACATAACACAGAAGGGAGGAGGCCTGCCTTGATTTAAAGCGGTACTAGTAGCAGCAATCTCCCAGTGGGAACTTCAGGGAGACCGTTTTTCTTGACTTCCTAGGAAGGCAATTCCAGCCTTTGCTCTGTTAAACCCGACTCCAAAAGCAAGGCATTGAAGCAGCCTGTTGAATGCTCACCGAGGTAGAAAACCGGGCCGACAGCAGTGTTCCACAGTGGGGGCCACAGGTGGAAACAGGGAATGTCAGGGTGGCTGGCACATTCCTGCATGGACAGACAGACAGCAGCCACCAGCCTCAGCCTGGGGCAGGGAATGCTGCTGGCCTCTCCCTCTTCCTGAAGCCAATCCAACCAACAGACAAGCACTCAAGATAAAAAGGAGTACTATTTTGAACCCAAGCAAGGCACCCTCAAGGAGGATGCCTAGAAATGGAGCCCAAATGCAAAAACTGGGCAGCTCCAATAATTCTACTCTATTAACCTCTAAATGCCTCCAAACAACCATTTGATTATCATATCTCATTAATAACTGCTCTCAAGGACAAATAATCTATCATTATGGAGGTATTGTCTTATCCTTTTAGTTAGGGTGATAATGTCCAATGTAAATAAAGCCTTCTTGGCTCATTTCAATTATGCACAATGAAAGGTCTTTTTTTCTTTTCCTTTTTCCCCTTTCCCCCTAGGGTTCTTTGGACTAAATTTACTCTGGTTCCTGAAGTGTGGAAAAAGTAAACAAAGTCTTATTTGGATTCTACCCTTCAGTTTCTCTGGACTAAAAGTGCCAGAATGTTAGCCCAAGGAAAATAATTGTCCTGCAGTATCATACCATATTTTTCGGACCATAAGACACCCCTAGGTTTTAGAGGAGGAAAATAGGGAAAAAAAAAATTGAAGCAAAAAATGTGGTAAAATATTTAATAACATAAATAACATAATATTTCACCAATGTAAATGTAAACAGAACATTCGGACTATAAGAATAGTTCAAATTTGGGGAGGGGGAAGTGCGTCTTATAGTCTGAAAAATACGGTAGTAGTTTCAAAAATGTTTTAGAACAAAAGAATCCAGAAGTATTTATACTTAATGAGATGGGCAGGGGTAATGTTTGGTCTATTTCCAATTGCTTTGTATTGCCACAGAAAGGTAAACTATTTAAAAATTCATGTTAAATTTTAGCTAAATAGGTATGCAGTTCATTAAAAACAGGATGCCAATTGGTAGGTTAAATATTTCACATGATTACATCAAATTTTGACACAAAAACTTAAATTAATCATTATAAAATTTCTGAAAGAAAGATGAGATACAACAAATACCAGGGATTTCAAAGCACACATACACAAAGAGGCAAAAAATCATCTAAATAAGTGACCTTGGCCTTTCTTTGTGGCCCTTAGTAACCTGCATAGAAGAGTCTAGTTAGTGAGAGTTGACTTTTCGATAAGGCTTCCAGTCAACATTAGGCTATTAGTAGTTAAGTTTTGGGGGAGTCAAAAGTTATATGTGGCCCTGACAGGTGTGACTCAGTGGATTGGGCACCAACCTGTGAACAGAGGGGTCGCCGGTTTGATTCCCAGGGAGGGTATGTGCCTGGGTTGTGCTTCAGGTCCCCAGTGGGGGGTGTGTGTAAGAGGCAACCAATCAATGTATCTCTCGAACGTTGATGTTTCTCTCCTTCCCTTTGTCCCTTGCTTCCCCTCTCTCTAAAAAGTAAATAAAATCTTTAAAAAAAATTATATGTGGATTTTCAACTGCCTGGGTGGTGAGGGGGTCAGTGTCCCTAACTCTGCGTTGTTGAAGGCTCAACTGTATTTACAAATGTGGGTACCAGTTTTTATATTAAGATCACTACCGCCATGACACTTATAGAATTAGGTATTCCAATATTGACACATTACGCTGTGTTGCCACATAGAACCTATTGCCATCATAGGTTAAGATTTGAAGCAAGTCTGACATTACACTGTTGTGCACAAGGACACCATCAGAAACCACACTTCATGCGTTTTACCAGAGTTGACTCACACGGCACCGGACATAAAACCAAAACCATAAAACCAATCACAGTTCCCGTGTCTAAGAATTCTTTGGTCCCATTTATATTCTCATTAACATTATTCATGAACATTCATGAATAGAGTGACTTATCTGATTTGAAACTTTGGGAAGTTAAACTGGACATGTTGTTTGGCTTCTGGCTATCTCTCATTCTCTTGAATGAATCCTGCCCACAGGAACATGAGCTTTTCCTTTGCTCTTCCATTGAGTCAGTGTGCAGGCCTCCGCCTGGGGGGGTGGGGGGGTGGGGACTAGGACTCCAGAGCTCAGGCTGCCGGTCCAATTCTGTTCTGTTAAGTCCCGACCTCCAAGTGTGCCTCTCTCAGTTGGAAAGATAGCATTTTGGCTTCCACCTTCAGTTTTTATTTTGTGGCTCATCTTGTTTAGAACCAAAGTAGGAACAGGGAGTACCATTTATTGAAGTCCTCTTTGGAAACTTCAACAAGCTGTTCCTTGAAGTTGTCCAATTTTACTTTGCACATGCTGAGCCCCAGTGTTCCCCCATGATGGTTAGAGAAGATATATTTTGTGATGTTCAATAGGGACGTTTAGAAACCCACCATCTGTAAGAGGTTTAAATGAACTAACATCACGTTCACAACTGCATTTTGCAACAACTTCGTGGACTTGGTTCATACGTATAAACAAAATCCTGAAATGTCTATGCTGTTTTTCAGTTTGTTTTTTATGACAATTATTAATTTGTGTTCTTTTTTATTTAAAACAAATGTTAGAGATGTTTATTTATTTATTTTTAGAGAGGTGGATGGGAGGGAGAAAAAGAACAACGCAAATCTGCAGTGCAGTCATGTGCCCTGGCCAGGAATCGAACTGGTGACCTTTAAGGGACGACACCCAACCAACTGAACCACTCCGGTCAGGGCTAATTTGTGTTCTTTAGATACAGTTATTCTTTATATAATAAGCATGGCAATAGTCTTTATTTCCATAGAGAAGTAGACTCTTTTACAATTTTCTTAAAGTAGGAGGTAATCCTAAATGTTTTTTCCTCCATTCATGATAAAGGCATAAGAGCAGAAAAATGTTAGAGTCGAGAAGAGTGATTGAAGTTGCAACTGACACTCAGCCCCAGGACTGCAGGGTGTGGCAGGAGCTGAGCAGACAGGAAGCCTCACTCAGGGCCAGCGATCGCCATGTGAGCCCGGGGTTGCCAGTCATCTGATTTTATTAAAAAAGGAGCTGAAATCAGATTTTTATGTGCAATTTCACTTAAAAATTTTTTTCAATTAAAAAAATAATCAGTGAACATATCAACCAATTTTGTTCTCTGGCCGAATTCTTCCTAAGGGCTGCCAGTTTACCTGTTATCAGAGACAACTGGGGAGCTTCGTAAAGCGGTTGGATAGAATTCTACCTATATCATGAAAATCTGTGTAGGGAGTGTCAGGGCCCGATTTAGGGACAGGATGTCTTCCTTTTAAGAGCAGCCTTCCCTCACAGAGCGGGTGGGGACAGTGGGTTGATCCTGGCTAAGGATCCATTTTGCATTTTGCCTGGGGCAACCCAGGCAGCTGATGACTCACTGGAACTTTCTCCCAGATTCCAAGTATCAGAATTCCACTCAGACTTTTTCTTTCTTTCCCTTGGACTTTTCTTTCCCTTCTAATCTGCACATTCTGATTGCTTCTATTTTTTAAACCACAGATGTTTAGCTTCAGTTCAGGTTCTGTAGATTAGTGAATACTGGGTAAATTTCTACCAAGAGACACAGCTAAACAGCTGAAACAAGGACCCAATTAATTCAACTAGAAAGGCAAAATGTCAGATATAAACTAGAGCAGCCAGGAAAAGCAAGAACATATTTCATTTATTGTGGAGAAAATAGAATCCTTAAAGAATCCAAAACAAAAACTATTTTTTTATAAGAGACATACAGAACACTTGATGTTCTCCTGTAAAACAATTTGACATTCTGAGACCATACACATACATGTTACACTATATCCTCAGGCATTTGTGTGACTCTCACAAGCATTTTGTCTTAAGATGCACTAGAAACAAATTTTTGTTTGCTTTTGAGTACATTTTTATCTTCATTGATTATTTGGATGTCCACTTTTTGGAAATGCTTGTTCAAGTTTAGTGGTCCATTTTCCTTTGGATGACCTCTTTCTTAGGGATTTGTAGAATTTCTTTCTGCCTCTCTTTCTCTCTCTCTTTTTCTTTCTATCCCTTCCTTTCTCCATCTCTCTTCTCTCCTCTCTCATTCTTTCCTTCCTTGTTTCTTCTTGTTTTAAAAATATACTCTGGGTATAAATTCTCTACCATTTATATGTGTTGAAAAATGTTCTCTCTGGTGTGTGGATTTCTTTGTACTCTTTTAACAATGTAGAAGTATTAAATTTTAATGTAGTCCAATTAATATAGTACTTTTTTTTCTATTTAAGACATCTTTGTCTACTCCAAGGTCATGAAGTTATTTTTCTACATTATCTTCTGGAAGGTTTATTGTTTTACTTTTAACGTTTAATATTACAATCCACCTGGAATTGACTTGTTTTGTGTGAGGTAAGGGTACATTCCTTCCTTCCTTAATTTGGATAGCCTATTGGCTCACAGTCATTTATTAAAAAGACTCTCCTGTCCCCACTACACTGCATATGGCTTTGTCATAAAGACGTCTAACAGTTTTTCAAGATTTTTTTTAAGCTTTGAAAATTACATATATGATAGGTAGCCTCTGGGATGGCTCCAATGATCTCACCCCCTGATATGTGAATAGTTCTCTCCCATACTACACCAAGATTGGTCTGCGTGACCAATAGAATACAGCAGAAGGGATGATGTCTCACTATCAAAATTAGGTTATAAAGGATGCTGAGGCTTCTATTTTGCATTTCCTCTCTCCTTCTCCACCCCCCCCTTCTCTCTCTCTCCGTCACTCCTTCTAGCGTGTGCAAAGTCATTTGTTGGGGATATTCAGACATCCCTATGGAGAGATTCACATGGCGAGTAACTGAGTCCTCCATCCGACAGTTTGTGGAACAATCACGTGAGTGAACTTGGAAAGAGATCCTCTAGCCTTCAGATGATGGTGACCCCGTTGATGGCTTGATCACAACCTCACAAGAGACCCTGAGCCAGAACCACCCAGCAGAGCTGCTCCCAGCCTCCTGACTCTCAGAAACTGTGTTTTTGAGATAATAATATACCGTTGTTCTATTTTTAAAATGCTTATATATTCAAAAATAGAAACAGAACTAAAATTATTACTTTGTATGAGTTGCTTCTATGGAAACATCAAAGGCACTTTTAAAGCAGAGGATTGCCTAACAATCGATGCTTTACTCATCCTAAAATCACAGCATCGCTGACTCTGAGCACACCATTGCTATGGAAAATATGTGGCAGCCACTGACGGAATGAGAAAAAAGCAAGATTAAATCTGGAATTCCAGGGTTACTTCTGTGGGTCCTTTCTTCTGGGCAATTTATGATTCTGGTGGAAGACTAAGAAGCCTAGTTTTCTCGAATCCTAAGAATAAAGAGCAATCACCTTTCTTCTTCCTTCTTCCTCTTTCTTCATTCCTTTCATCAGTCTTAAGTTTTTTTTATGTTAAACTGCTGTAAATACTTGCCAGAAAATGCATTGAGTATCTAAGATACAACTATGTCTAGAGCAGTTTGCCCAGTGCACAAAGCCGATGAAGGGTAGGTAGTGTTAGGAGATGAGACTGAGAAAAGCTAAGCTGATATCCTTTCACTCTTGGTCCACCGAGCTGGGATTAGCGAGACTTTGCTCTCCACCGGCGGGCCTCACCATCCCCAAGTCTTGCGTGCTCCTTCTCTTCATGTCTATCTTCAGGGCCTGACCATGAACCTCCTGTGATAATTCCTGAAGTCCCTTTGTTTCTGGGGACCTACCAGGCAAAGAGACACCTGTTTTCTCATCCAGTTTCTATTCTTTGCTTTCTTGGTTTGGGCATCACCTGGTACTTTGGGAAAGGAATCCCCTGTTGCAAACCTCATCCTTAGGAACTTTAGCCTGAGCTTGGTAACTCACTAGTTCCCAAGGATGAGCTGAGTCATTTTGTTTAAATATCATATTTTCATTTGAGTCCCCCTACACACACACACACACACACACACACACACACACTCCCCAAACTCTTACCTACCTACGGGCCAATGGAGGGTGGAGACCCACATTCCTCATCTGGTTCTTAAAGCATTGTATTAAATGCCTCCACACCCACTTCCCCCATCTCCTCCTTTCCCTGCGGTCTAATGGCTAAACAGATATAAAAATTGAGGTCTGGGTTTTGATGCTTTTAGAGAAAATTTTGCTTATAAAAAAATTAAACACAACAAGTAGAGAAAACAGTACAATGAGTCCTTAATACCCATTTGCCCAAATTCAGTATTTATGAACGACTTTGTCTCATTTGCTTTGTCTGTTCATTTTCCCCCTTTCGTTAAGTTATTTTAAAGCAAATTTTAGATATCATATCATTGCACCGCTACTAATTTCTATGTACATTTCTTTAAAATATGGCCATTTTCATATATGACTACCATGCTATTATCATATCCAACAAAAACAAGAACAGATTTTTGGCACTGCTTAATACCCAGTCCCTAACCAAATCTCCCCAATATTCTAAAAAATGGCTTTTGACAGTTAGTTGTCCAATTCAAGATCTAAACCAGGTTCACAAATTACATCTGGTTGTTTGCCTCTTAAACCTATTTCAGTGTAATTTCTTCTATTCCCACAGAACTTTTCTTCTTCATGTCACTGACTTCTTACAGTAAAAAGTCTGATTCCTAGAGGTTTCCCAACATTCTAGATTTGTCTCTTTGGCTTCTTAGAAGGCTACTCAACATGATTCCCTATCTTCTTTATTTCTGGAAGCTTGATTAGATTTAGCTTTACTTTTTTTTAAGCAGTAACATCTCAAAGGTGATGCCACAGGCTTTGTTGTGCCTCAGAAGGTGCACAGTGTCTGGCTGTTGTGCTTTTAGTGATGCTGTGGTCGACCAGTGGGTTTAAGTGGTGACCACCTGATAGCATTCTAAAGTTTCTCATTAACTGTTCATTGTATTCATTTTATCCATTGATAATCCCCGGTGAGTTCTGAAGAGGAAACTGTTACAGCAACAGACCTGGATCACAATTTACTTGCAACAGTCCATTATATTTCTTTGCCCTGAACCCCAGGAGATATGACTTCCACTCGTGGCTTTATCTCCAAGCCCTAGACAAGTGTTTCTCCAACCTTAGTGTGCATATAAATCTTGTTAATATTTAGATTCAGTCCAGGAGGACTGAGGTTATGTATTTCTAATAAGCTCCCAGATTATTCCATTATTACTGGTCTGTGGCTACACTTTATGTAGCAAGGCTCTAGTGCATCTCTAACATCTAACATCCCACAGGAACCAGAAGGAGCTATAGGTTACTCAGAGATTTTTCCAGAAACCTTCTGATGACTTATACCACCTGGCCCCAAGAATCAGGGATGACATGTGAATTGGGCAACAGTATGGCTCTCTTCTTCTAACATGGAAAACTAGTACTTGGGGACCTCAGAAGCCCTCCTTCCTGTGGCTTCTGCCCCAACTGCCTGAGCCCATGACAATCCCCTTCCTGATGGGCTGGACTGCCACACCCTCCTCCTACCCTCAGGCACATCTCTGCCTGAAGCTCTGCCAACTGGAGATGGAAAAAGTACAAAAGTATAGTAAAAGAATGTTCTAAGCTCTCGTTGTGTCCAAAACCTAGTACACTGATAAGGGCATGGGTCAGTATGTGCCACAGAGACCTTCCTCATACAGGACAGAGTACCCTGGAAAAATTCAGGGCTTTCTGCCAGGACCATGCAGTACAGGGGAGGGAGGGGGCTGTACCAAGACCACAGTAGAAAATGCAATCAAATCATCCCCAACACTGAAGGCCACAGCTAATTGCCCCAGACATTTTGCTGTCTGAATCTCAATGCTCCCAACTGGCTTATACGTATATCTCTTGACTTGATATCCTAGATTCATGGCCCAGTTTTAAGACCTGCTTTTGGCCCTCTTAAGCTTTAAGATCCCTTCAAATACCCTTTCTCGCATTTTGGATCCACCTCCCAATTTTCATGCATGGTTTAAGTCTCTCCTTATACTTGTGCTTGGGGGAGAAGGGTCTCAAGCCTCGAACAAGAGGAGTTCACTCCAGTCTGTAGCCCTGTAGATCCCAAATCAGGCTACAGCCAACTCAGGTATCCTGCAGAAGATCGGTGGGGACGGATTCCGGCTGTTGGAGTTAGATTGAAGAACATCTCCACTGGTAGATTAGGTTACACTATGTGTACTGAGGAACTGCTGAAGGTTTTCAAACAGGGAAGGAGTGGCTATATGATAGTAGGTTGTTTGAATATGTTTTCCCAGGCTGAGACACTTTGAAGAGTATATCGAGGTATTGACACTGAGCAAGCCTCATTAAAAACCTCAGAGAGAACATTCTGTTCTGCTGTAGCCCCAACCATGGTCTCTGGCTTCTCATTTTGGCATGTTCCCTTGGGTAAGAGTCATCTCTTCTCGGTCTATTTATAGTTCATTTAGATCATCAAAGTAACAATAAATTCCCAAAATAGGAAGAAATGCTCTGATGATCAGTGGGATACATGAAAATCATTTTTATGCAAGAATAAAAATAGAGAGGGTAGTATTAATATAATGTCCTACCACCACCCTCATCCTCTCCATCAACCCAATATGTGTGTTTTTGTTCTTTGCTGCAAGCCTTTTTAGACTTTGTCTAAAGTATTTTTCTTCTGCAAAGCCATTCCTGACTAAATCCACCACATTTTGTTACAGGAATAACTTCTTCACATTCAAGGCTAGGAGGTGACATTATACAGACTTTGAAATAAGAGAAATCAAGATTTGAATCTCAGATCTGCTATTTACATTATCCAAAATAAGGGTCAAATTTATCACCTGTATTATATGAAGCATCCAATACTATGGTATCACTGTTGATCTTTTTTTTTTTTTTTTTTTTTAACCAAACACCAGTCTCCCACTACTTTCTTGTTATAACAACTCTGATTTGTTCAAATATTGAGTGAAGATTCCTAATTTCATGAAGGGTGGATCCAATACCTGATTCATACTGGTCATGTGAGCCAGTTCTGGCCAATGAACTATAAGACGAAGTCTGATGGGGCCTTCTGAGAAAGATTTTTCATTCCTGAGGCAAGTAAGTGCATTGTCTACTTTCTTCCTGCTTCTAAACTTGGTTGTGTGGGGACATGATACTTTTTGCTGTGAGCAGCAGACCAGCCAGTGCAAAGACAATGACCCAGAGCTCTGAGTTATGCAGCTGCCAATCAAATGCCAACAATTTGCCTCCCTTTGTTCCAGTCCCCAGACTTCTTATAAGGCAAGACAGATTAACCAGTCTTGGGGAAAGTCCTTACTAGCCGGCTGCTCTTTGGCTTGCTGCTGAAAGCATTCTTAACTGTTATAATTACCTGTCTCATAGAGTCTATTAAAACTTAAATAAGGAACCCAGCTGGACACCTGGAATATAGAAGGTGCTCCACTAATGCTCGTAGAATTCATTTATTTACTCAACATCGTTGAAGAAGTTGCTCAATTTGATGCTCTCTCTCTCAAAGTTCCTCAAGTTGTAGAATGGAAAGAATGCTCATGATTATTTGCCATTTATTCATCAAATGTGTACCAAACGCTACGTATAGTGTCTCTAGGGAGACGCTAAGCCAATAATAGGCATCATCTCTGTCCTCATGGAGCTTAGCGTCTAGTGGAAGGGGATGGTTGATAATTGAACACCTCACAAATAAAGGTAAAATTACAACTGTGCTAAATTTCAAGAAGAGGAACATGATGATCCATAAATAAATAATGGAGAAATGTATCTTCCCAGTATACCTATCCCTGACTTGGGAGAGCCTGAGAGGCTTCCATGAGGATGAGACAATTGAGCAGGTCTCTGAGGGCAGGTTAAAAGCTAGTTAGAGAAGGAGGAAAAAGAGCAAGAGTTTTAAGGAGACAGAAGAGTAAATGCAAAAACCCTGGGCATCAGGGAACATGATACATTTGTAATTTGTACTTTTATTTTATGAATTAATCTTCTTTTGATCAAAATTATACATATGTGTATATATAGACTATATATGTGTATAAAACTACATAGTTTTAAAAGTCAAATAATTACACTGAATAATAATATTGACAATAATATTGATATTATTGAAAAACAACAATCTGTGCTTCATTCTTCCCCTCTTCCGATCTTACTCCTAAGAGGTGACACTTTTTAAAACAATTATTATTATTACTGGATTTCATTTTTTTAAAATTATTTTATTGTTGCTCATTTACAGTTATATGCATTTACCCCCCACAACATCCCCCCACCTCAGCTATCCCCACCTCCCTCCCCTGCTTTCACCCCTCCTTGGTTTTGCCCATGTGTCCTTTATAGTTGTTCCTGAAAACCCTTCCCTCCATCCCCCCATTATCCCCTCCCACCTCCCCTCTGGTTACTGTCAGAATGTCTCTGGTTATATTTTGCTTGCTTTTTTCTTTTGTTGATTAGGTTCCAGTTAAAGGTGAGATCATATGGTATTTGTCCCTCACCGCCTGGCTTATTTCACTTAGCATAATGCTCTTCAGTTCCATCCATGCTGTCACAAAGGGTAGGAGCTCCTCTTTCTTTTTGCTGGGTAGTATTCCATTGTGTAAATGTACCATATTACTGGATTTCAAAAAAAAATTCTAGCATTTACTTCCAAATTTCTAGAAAATATACTGATTGATTAATCCAAAACACATATCCATTTTTTTTTCTTGCTTGTCTCCACCTCAGGATTTGGAAAAGCTATATATCCACTTTTCTAGCCATCCCTGCAGATAGTGGTGCTCCTGTGACCCAGTCCTGGCCAATGCAATGAAGGCATATAGAAGGCTTCTAATGTCAGTGCTGGCATTGTTTTGCTGACAAATGGCACAGCTATGGGGACCACCCTTTCCCCTTCTTACTGCCTTAAACATAGATGTGATGGCTGAAGTTGGAGGGATCATCATGTGTCCACAAGCAAAAGGCCAAGAGATGCCACTAATCAGCTAGTAGCAGCCCAAAGCATCCCTCGCTGATGTTTATGTTGCTAATTCTTGATTTACAACTTTTGACTTTCTGTTGATGATTTAATTCTTTCACAACTTTTTACTTCCTCCATGCCCACACAATATCTTCCTCTTTCCACCTTCCCAACTAAGTTTTATCACCAATTTTAGTAAATTACCATTCAGTAATCCTGTTATTATTATTATATGACTATTCTTCACTGTTGAACCAAGTATGTCCTAAAATTAATATGCTTATATTGCCATTCTTGTACATATTTCTCATCTGGAATTACTCACCACTAAATATTTGCTAAATTTTGTCTGTACCTGTTGCTAATACTTTACACACCCTCAAATGATTTCTTAATATAATTTTTCAAGATGTTAAATTTAATAGTTGGGTTCTACTTCCCAACCCCCACCCAGGGACCTCTATTGAAAGAAAATTTAGTTGCTCTCTAAGTCTGCTTGCTACAAAGCCATCATTCTGACTTGCCTTGAACTTTCTCTTCGGTTGACTCTCTTGTTTTCTTAATCTTTTTTTTTTTTTTTAATATTTTGTTTATCTATTTTTAGAGAGAGGGAAAGGGAGGGAGAAAGAGAGGGAGAGAAACAGCAATGTATGGTTGCCTCTCACATGGCCTTCACTGGGGACCTGGCCTGCAACCCAGGCAAGTGCCCCGACTGGGAATCAAACCGGGACCCTTTCGTTCCCAGCCCACGCTCAATCCACTGAGCCACGCCAGCCAGGGCCCTTGTTTTCTTAGTCTTAAGACCATACTTTTTTGGGTTCTTTCTTGTTCTTCCATGTCTTTTTTTTTTATACTCACCCAAGGATACTTTTTTTTTCTTTCATTGCCTTTAGGGGTCGGGGGAGAGAAAAGGAGAGAGACACATCGAAGTGAAAGATAAAAATTGGTTGGTTCATAAATTGGTTGTTTCCCGGATGTACCCAAATTGGGGATCCAACCTGCAACCTTTTAGTTCCAGGGCAACACTCTCATCAGCAGAGCACACTGGTCAGGGCCGTTCTTCCATGCCTCAATGGAGCTCGTCATCCGGTATCTTTCAGAGAAAGGGTGGATGAAGGCCATTTTGAGACTCTGCATTTCTGAAATAGAATTTTATTCTACTTTTACACTTCATTGATTCCCTGCCTAGGCATAGAATTCAGTATTTGAAGGCATTGCTTTCTTACATCTTCAAGCTTGCAGTGTTGTTGAGAAAGATTATACATTCTGATTCTTAATTCTTTGTGTCTAAACTGTTTCACTTTGCTCATTTGATTTTATTTTTTACTCTCAGGAAAGGTCAGATCAGAAATTTAATAATAATTGCATCAATTTATGTCATTTAATAATGACCCACCTGTGCTGAGCAGTAAGTAGGTGGATCTATCAGTTAGGCTTGTAACATTTCAGTTCTTAAAAATTGTATTTTATTTATTCTCTAATGATTCACTCACCATTTTTTCATTCTTTCTGAAACACCTACTGGTCACATGTTAGACTTTCTTGATTGATTCTGCAATTTCCTTATCTTTTCTTTTTTGTTGCCTATTTTGCTGTCTTTTTTGTTTTACTTTCTGGGAGATTTCCTTGATTCCATCTTCAAATATACTACAGAAGGCTCTATTTCAGCTTTTATATTTTATTTAATTAATTTATTTATTTTTTAAAGATTTTATTTATTTATTTTCAGAGAGAGGAAGGGAGGGAGAAAGAGAGGGAGAGAAACAGCAATGTATGGTTGCCTCTCACATGGCCCTCACTGGGGACCTGGCCCGCAACCCAGGCATGTGCCCTGACTGGGAATTGAACCGGGACCTTCTGGTTCCCAGCCCGCGCTCAATCCACTGAGCTACACCAGCTGGGCTCAGCTTTTATATTTTAATGTCTACATGTTCTTTTTTATTTTCTTGTTGTTTTATTGCTTTTAAATAGTATGTTGTTCTTCTTTCATGGATGCCATATTTCCTTGTATATTAATAATATAGTCTTTATTCCACCTCTGCACTATCTGTTTTCCTCAGAATCACCTTCGTTACACTTTTGTACTGGTCTTTGTACTTCATTTTGTAGGCTTCCTGCAATTCAATGCACCGTGTTTTTATGAGACCATGCTTTCTGTTGCAGTGTTACCAATGGCCAGCCCAAACAACAGAAACGTGCGCTATCCTGAAGGAAGCATGCTGACTTCAGCTAGCTGCTGGCTGAATTTCATACTGCTACTTCAAGAGTCTTCATAAAAACTGTAAGAGTTCATGCAAATATGCATATCCATGCAACCTGGACCAACAGAAGTGGCTTCTAACTGCAAGAGAATGGCCATAACTCAGTTGGTTAAATTATAAATCTCTATTTGATTTTCAAAACCAGGCATCCAGGTACATTTCATTCTTTGCAAACTGTCTTCTTATGGATAATAGCTGATCAAACAACTTAGCATTATTTTAGTGCAAAAAACCCCTGGGAGGTACCACTTATCATTGGCTCCACAGTAAATTCAATGACAGACCTATTACAACGGCCCTGAGGAGGAGAACACGTAGTGGGCAAACAGGCAGCCAGCAGACTCGTATGACTAGATCTGTAACCCTTTCAAACTTGATATTTCTGCCCACGTGCTGCAGAAGTATCATCCTTCTCCCAAGGCTCACTATAAGAGACTTGCCATTATGACAGTTTAGCATCAAATACTGTAGTTTTTACTTTAGAAAAATGGGATTAGCCTCATGATAGACGCCAAAGACCACTACTAAAACAAAACCAGAATTAAACAATGCTATTTTTTCTTTTTTAAAGATTTTATTTATTTATTTTTAGAGAGAGGGGAAGGGAGGGAGAAAGAGGGAGAGAAACAGCAATGTGTGGTTGCCTCTCACATGGCCCTCACTGGGGACCTGGCCTACAACCCAGGCATGTGCCCCAACTGGGAATCGAACCGGGACCCTTTGGTTCCCAGTCTGCGCTCAATCCACTGAGCTACACCAGCCAGGGCTAAACAATACTATTTTTTCTTTAAAAAAGAAGAACAATACTGTTTTTTCTTCCCTGGGAATTTAACTAAAACTTTAATTTCATAACTGAAATAATTTAATCTAAAAGCAGTACTCTCTTATCACTTATTTCTTTATACAAACATTTATTTTGTTGCTGTCACATAAAATGACCATCAAACTAAACTGTGCCGAAACCCCAAAGTCTATGATGAACACTGTGGCTGATACCAGGTTTATTATTTTTTCTTTTAATGTACTAACTGCTCCAATTAAGGACAATGGTCAACCATTATACTAAAAAATCACTAGTTTGGTAATGGAATCATCAAGACAGTTAAAATCCACTCTTACGTCATGGTTATTGAAAACGGTTGGAAAACTCTGGATCCCGCATGACGAAGGACAAATGCCTTCGATTGCTAGGGATGTACTACTTCCTCCTGTCAGGATAATGTTCAGGTGGGTTCCAAACTCTAATCTGTATCAGAACTTCCTGGAGGGCTCGCTAGAAACACGCGCTGCCGCCCATGTCTTTGAGCCTCTGCTTCAGCAGGCCTGAACGTGAGGCGATGAGCGTGCATTTCTAACGGGTTCCCTGGTGGCCTGGTGTTGGTGGCACGTCCAGAAACCAGAGTTCGGGGACCAGCGCTGCACTCAAGTATTTATGGATACAGGTGTTCGGAGAGAGAGAAGTACTCTCTCATGATGGGCGGGCAGGAGCTTTCTGAAGGATGGGGTGATGGAAGAGTGGAAACTGATTTAACAGAATAGCAGAAGTTATGTAGAGGTCAGTATAGAAACGGCTCAATGACCCTGCAAATCCCGAGTCACCTGGGTCTTGGAGATGCCGTAGATCACCAGATCATCACACTGATGAAAGGGCCCAGGATCCCTACAGTGCAGGAGAGATGAGAGGCAGGGGGCTGAGTGAATGTGGGCAGGTAGGTGTTCGATCCTGAGGTCCCCTGTCCCACTCCTTGCAGCCAGGTGGTTAGAACTCCTGCAGGAGAAACAGGAGAGAGGTGCGCACACCGTGCAGAAACAAGGGCAGGAGTAACGTGTCTGCAACAAAGAAAATGTCGTGAACACTGCATACTAAGCAGTGACTCACCCAGACCCCTTTCTCTCAACTGTTTCCAGAATATTGGCAGCCAGGTGAATGTCCCCTCAGGCATGAGAATGAAGATATTTCTTCTGAAAAACGGAAGAGCCCTAAAGAAAAGACCTTTCATTCTGATATTTGGGGGCTCCACCTATGGAAGGACCAGCTCTCACCTGATCACCGTACATCAAATCCAACCCACCAGTGAGCAAGCATACTCCTTCATACTCCTCACTCCCTATGCATGGAGTCTCTGGTGGAACTTTCTTCTTCTTCTTTTTTTTAAATCTTTCTTTCTTGAGAGAGAGAGAAAGAGAGAGAGAGAGAGACATTAACCTGCTATTTCACTTATTCATGAATTCACCAGTTGATTCTTGTATGTGCTCTGACCAGGGATCAAATCTGCAACCTTGGTGTATCTGGATGCTCTAACCAACTGAGCTTTTCCTAAGAAGAAAGCTTCTAACGTGATGGGACTAAAACAAATAGATGGGAAGAAAGGAAGCAGAGAGAAGGCAGAAAGCAGAAGAAAACTCTATAGTAACTGCCCTCAAAAGATAGAAGAAATTATTGCAACTATAACATAATTCTAGAATTCTATTTAAAAAATAACATAAAACATGAAAAGAGCTCTTAGGATAGCTGAGAAAAACACTTCAGCAGAAAGAAAAATAAGGAACTATTCCCTCATATAGAACAAGACATGAAGAGACATTCAAGGGAAGACAAAGCTCTAAGATTAATCCAGAGGGTTCAATATCCAACCAAGAGTTTCAAAAAAGAAAGGAGTGGGTAGTAACCGAGGCCTTGCTTTGTTCTGGGCACTATTCTAAGTGGCTGAGATATACCACTGAGGAAATTATTATTTCCCCCCTTATAATATATGTAGATACATACATGCATATTATAATTACAGATGAGGAAGCCAAAGCACAGCAGGAATAAGTGACTTGCTCAAGGTCACGTAGCAGAGGCATGATTTGAATTTAGGCAAATCTTTGCTATTGAGTACCCACCACACAATCATGAAACTTCAGAATATTAGACATAGAGGGATTATTTTAAAACTTTTCAGAAAGAAAAATTCCAGGTCATAAAAACATGAAATTAAGGGTAGCACTGCAATTCTCAACAGCGACACTGGATGCTAGAAGATAAGAGAGCAACTTTTATAAACTTATGAAAAATTTCACCTTATTATTCCCATCTCCATGGGGACAGAAGAATAAAAGACGGAGGGATGTTGCGGGCGGGGGGGGGGGAGAGGGGCATGGAATTGATTGTTTGATCATTTGGAAAATAAAATTGATAGTCATTTGATAGATATATTGCAGAGAAAAGAATTCTAAATATATATGCAGAGATGCATAACAAAGTAAATAGAGAAAAGATTTTATAAGAAAGAAGACAGCCACAGGACACCAGCAGGCTCTGCTGACGGTGCCCCCACAGTCAGGACCCCGTACACTCCCAGCCCTTAGAGCGGGAAAGAGCTACTTTGGAAGAATGGCGGAAGGGGAAGCTGGGTGGGCTGTGAAAGCTAAATCCTCATCTGAGACAACAGGGAGGTGAAGCAGGATAACTAACTGGATAAATCGAGATAGCAATACAAATTATTTAGAAGTCGGGAGGTATATGACAAAAGAGACAGTTTAAAGTGGAATGCGGTTCCCTCTAAAAAGGAGATTAAGAAGGTGCAGGGGAGGGGAGTAATGTATAATCTTAAAATATTATCTTTAAAAATGTGTGTACTTATACTGTCTTTAAAAAGACTAAGATTTTGAAATTCATTTGCCGAGAGTGAAACCTGTTTCATAATGTAATTTTTTTAGGAAATATCTGATCCATAAAGATGAAAATAGAAGTTGTATGGTAAGCTTTTCATGTCCTCCTTCAGTTCCACAATTCGTATGTGTGGGCTAGATCCCTATCAAAACTTCCACAACTACTCTTTGGGAGCAGTGATGGTAAATTAATTATACCTTTGCTAATTCGCGTTGTTTCCAACCAGGTGACAGAACCACAAAGAAAGTCAATTTCATCCTGAATTGTTTCCGTAGCAACCATATTAAGCTGGAAAGATAAAGCACCTTTGTAGTAGCTGCTTCTGTTGAATTACAATGTAAATGTTGTTGTCTGCCTGGAAACGTCAAAAGACAATGGGAGCGGACCGAGGGGCGGTTTGCAGCTCTGGAATCCCAGGCTGCGGCGCTGAGATGGAAGAGGTGCTCCTGGGCCACTTCAGTGTCTGTTCCACCAAATCTGCTCACCCCGCCAGGACTACGCCACTGCCCTTGTGCCCGGCCCAGGAAAGGATGCTCGCCTCTTTGAAAATCTGTAATCTACTTGGTATTTTTTGCACATCGGGACACGAAAAGTGTTTGTTGTGGGTAAGAATGTTAAAAATGAAATTACGCAACAGACCCGGTAATCGCTGTGTTTTCCCCTCCTCTGAGCACAAAGTAAACTTCAGCCCGTACTCTTCCGACACTGTCCGACAGCCCTTTTCGGGGGGACATTGAAACCCTTGTGCTGCGCATTTGATTCCGGTTGGCTTGGGATACCTGAGTGCAGCTCTCCTTAGTCCTTCCGTTCGACCCACAATCCCTAGTGGTTGCAGGTGTTGCATTTTTTTCCTGGTTCCTCGTCTCCGCAAGCCCCCCAGCCCCCCGCCCCGCTCCCGCCACACCCCCGGTCGGCCAACGGGAAGAAGGAAAACAGTGTGCAGTCTACTCGAAGCACTGACCCTCGGCTCCCACGGGCTGCCGCAGCGCAGCAGACGTGCCACCGCTCCACTCAGGTAAACTTCGGAGTGAGTTACCTGCACTTGGAGAAGGGCCTTACCTGAGCGCGCCTCTGCCAATGGCAGCTCACCTGAGGGAGCCCCACAGCCAATCACCGCGCGGCTCGTCCCTCGGGCTTGTACCCTTTAGTGAAAGAATTCAGCTCCTTGCGAGAAAGTTACCTGTGGCCGACCAAGTCCGCCACTTTCTGCTCTGTGACTGCCCACGGCCACGACCCAGGAGGACTCCGCGCCGCCCGGCCGCCTCCGAGCTCGGGCCCCATGTGAGGGGCCCCTCCTTATCCCACCTTTCCGGCTAGGTGAGGGCGCGAGCGGGCGAGCGAGCGAGAGTGGTGAGGGGGGACGGAAAAGCAGAATTACCTGTAGCTCTTGTTCTGCCATCTCGGGCGCTCTCACACACCTTCACCTGCACAGACTTGAAAGTCCAGTTTCACCAGAGGCTGAGGCTCCAGGAAAAGGGGAGCGAGTTCATTGGATCAAACATGTCACAAGAGTCGGACAAGTAAGTGGATCACACGCGCCGGCTGCTGCTACTACCACTTTGGGCTGATGGCAACTGGTTTGTTATGTTTTTGCTTTATTTTTTTTTTTAAGTTGCTATTGTTGCTATTTTTTTTCTTTTTCTTTTTGGTGTATCCGGACTTTTTTCAGATTAGGTTTCTACCCTGGTGAACGGGAGAAACCGTACAGTATTGTGAATGTCGAATACCCCCTTTGGGCCTTGGTAGGGAAAGGAGCTTCTCCTCTCTCCTTCCTCCCTTCCGCAGGACCTCGGCTCCCGGCCCCCAGGACCCGTGCTGGGCTACTGACAGGGGTTCGGGCAGAGGAAGGCGGGAGGCCTGGGATTCCCCTCTCTCCTCCTCGCTCCCACCACTTCGGGCTCCTGGGGCCACTTAGAAATTCGGCTGAGTCCCTTCGACTTGCCCAAAGGGCCTGCTGGAAAAGCGGCTCTTGGCGGCTTTTGTGTGAGCGCAACAAAGAGCCTTTATACTGCAGCAGAAACGGCCATCTTCCCGCACCCGGGCAGGAGGGTGTGCGTGTGCGCGCCCCCGACGCGGGGCGAGGCGCGGGGCGGCCGGGCCCGGGGCAGGCCGGCACCGCCCGCCGCCCCCGGCCCACTCCCGCTCCCGCCCCGCCGCCTCGCCCCGCGTTGTTCAGCGGCTGTACGCTGGTCCGCGAGGGCAGGGCCTTTGGGAAACGAGGGGAACTGATTTGAGGCATCGAGTTTGCGCCTCGGCGGGCCGCAAAGGGTCGCCTGGAGCTCGCCGGCTCTCCCCGCGTCTGCACGCTCTCCGAGCGCCCCTGCGCGCCCGCCGCCCGGCCGCGACCCCGCGGGCCCTGGCGCTCCGCGCCGAAGGCCGCCACCTCGGGCGTGGCCGGCGGGACGGCACGGGTTGCGCCGGGTCTTCTCGGGACCTCTCAGATGGAAAGGCTGGGGACCCGGCGGCGAGGTCGACTTCCCGCGCTTCGAAGGGCGAACCGGGAAGCGCGTCCTTCCCGTCCGGGACGGGAACTCTAGACTCGCGGGCGATCGGCGGCCTGAGCCGCGGGTTGCCGGGTCCAGTCGCGTCCAGGCGGCCTCCCAGGAGGCCTGGTCCCTGCCTTCGGGACGGCTTTGTGCTGGCAGGGGAAGGTGGGGCCGAGGGCGGGAGCTGGAGGGAGCCGGAGGTGGGTCCCTCGGCCTTTCCTGGATTCGATGGCGACACTCCCTTCCCCCACCTCCGAGGCGCGTCGTGAGCTGGGAACTGGCGGTGTCTTACTCGAAGTGCGTAGTGGCCACCTTTTTGCTTTCCCCGGTAACTTTACCCTGGTGGTGTGGCTAACTAACCCCAAGGAAACCTTACTAAGGGTGTCTCCTCCAGGCCAAGGGCAGGGCGCCCAGAGGCCGCGGGCCGCCGGCGCCGCTCCCTGGAGAAGTGGCCCGGCACCGTTCCCAAACTGAGGGACTCAGGGGCAGAGGGAATGCACTGCGCCCCTGTCCTGGGGTTGAAGGGAGGGACTGTCCTCAAAGTAAAGCCACTGGTAGGGTAGGCACATCTAACAACACCTGCTGCCATACTGTTAAAAGTCTACCAGGTGTCTGTACCGCTTCACCTACCAACGAAAAGCAGCTGCGTGCTGCACACCAGAGGGGAATAACTAAGGTTGCAGACACAGGACGAGGGTAGGAGTAGGGGAAGGAATAGGAAGGTGTATGGCTATGAATACTGCCACGCTCACCTCAAATTCTCTCTGTGGCTTTTAAGAAATCTCTACTCGGTTTAAGAAATCACTACTCGATTTTGAAAAACTTCAGTAGCCAAAAGCCTAGATGACAGCAGGGTTTTTGGTTTGTTTTGATCTTTGTGTCAAAAATGGTCGCTAATCTAGGGAATATAGGATAAGACTTATTGTAATTCCTAAATTAAATCACACAATTAACATTTGGTTGCACTGTTTAGTTTTGTGATACAACACGACAGGGACTAATTAGGAATGAAAACGGGTGGGTTTTTATTTTCACCTGTTACACTTAGCACCGAGAAGGGAAACTAATTTAGTATTGAAACTAAGTTCTAAACGCTAGCAATCTGGTTTGACTACAATGCATTACCTAATTTTTATGGTGGTAACTATCTAGGATTACATATACATACATTTAATGAAAGTAGCTTTTATCTATTCATGGTTTCCAAGAGTGAATTTTGTATCCTGGGAAAAGCAACACTCACACATGCTGCAAAGAAAAACATCCTTCGACCACACATGCCTCATTCTGCTTGGACTTACCAAGAAATGCTGGAAATTAATAACTGAGCTTTGCATCATTTTTGCAAATGCTAGCCTTGTTTTCTTACTATTCTAATGGAAGGCTGACAGGCATAGGTCCAGGTTTTATGTACCTGAAGTTTATGCAATTGTGTGTGTTAGGTGGGGTAGGGGTGCGGGCTCTTAAGGAAAAGAATACTTGAGCAGTTGCTGGGACTTCTTGCCAGGCCAAGCCAGAGGTCCTGAAAGCTTGAGCTTTGTCAGCTTCCCGGTAAATCCTCCCAGAAGGCCTGACTGCATTTTCTGAAAGTAACCTAAAGGAATACACACAGGACATTTTTCCATAAACCTATCAAAGTGTAGGCAATCTTTTGGATAGCATACGAAGATAATGTCAGTTAGCAAGTCCAGGTGGAAATAGCAGCACCATCTTTTTTACTGTTGTGGGCTTTTCAGATTGAAATGTCCTGCTTTTTATGTTCTGCAGTGTTGATACTATTGTTAATTAAAGCAAAATATTTTTAGGACAGTTTGTCTGGGTACATATTTTAAAATTCTCTGTTCCCCTTTTCTTAAATATTATGAAGACATGACCTTTGTCAACAAGCAAGTGTATTCTAGCAAGGCATTGATAGATTTAGAAATGAGTATTTTTTTTTAAAGTTTTTTTTTTTAAGATTTTTTATTTATTTTTATTTATTTTAGAGAGAGGGGAAGGGAGGGAGAAAGAGAGGGAGAGAAACAGCAATGTATGGTTGCCTCTCACATGGCCCTCACTGGGGACCTGGCCCGCAACCCAGGCAAGTGCCCTGACTGGGTATCGAACCGGGACCCTCTGGTTCCCAGCCCGTGCTCAATCCACTGAGCTACACCAGCCAGGGCTAGAAACGATTATTTTACTGCTTTATGTAATATATATTCAGAGAGTATAATTTCATTTGATACCTGTGGGTATTTTTCATTACATAAATGTGTTTTCTGATTGCCTACTATCTGCAACATGTTCAGCTGGGCATAAAAAGATGTGGGAGATGGGCCATGTCCCCAAGAAGCTTATATTCTAGTGGAAGATGAGACGTGAACAGACATAATTAAAAAAAAAAATTCAGTCGGCATACAATATTATATTAGTTTCAGATATGCAACACAGTGATCTGGTATTTATATAACTTACCAATGATCACCCCAGCACGCCTAGGACCCCCCGACACCATACACAGTAATTACAGCATTATTGACTGTATTCTCTATGCCATACTTCTATTTTTATACCTGGCAATTTGTTCATGTTAATCCCATGCCCTTTTTTACCCATCCTCCCAAAAGCCTCCTGCCACCTGCCAACTATTAATTTGTTCTTTTTTTTTGTATCCGAGTCTGTTTGTTTTGTTTCTGTATTTTGATTTTTAGATTCCATGTATAAGCGAAATGGTGTGGTATTTGTCTTTCTCTGACTTACTTCACTCAGCATAATGCCCTCTAGGTCCATCCATGTTGCTGAGAATGGCAAGATTTCATTCTTTTTTATGGCTAACATTTTGTTAGGTAATGTACCACATCTTTATCCATTCATCTACTGATGGACACTTAGGTTGCTTCCTCATCTTGGCTGTTGTGAATAACACTGCAATAAACACAGGGGTGCTTATTTATTTTCAAATGAGTGTTTTGGATTTTTTTGGATAAATGACCAGAAGTGGAATTTCTGGGTCATATGGTGGATCTATTTCTAACTTTTTGAGGCACCTCCATATTCTTTTCCACAGCGGCGGCACCAGTTTACAGCCCCACCACCAGTGCAGGAGAGAGCCTTGTCTCTCCGTCCTGGAAGGCACTTGTTGTTTGTTGATTTACTGATGATAAATATTCTGACAGGTGTGAGGTAATATCTCACTCTGGTTTTGATTTGCATTTCCCTGATGATGAATGATGTTGAAATGAACAGACATAACTTTAATGAAAGCAATACCTAACAAATAACAATAGAATTTTTATCAGGCCATAGTATAAATCCCCCTTCTCCCTACCCACCCCACTCTTTGTCTTAGGACAATTACTTTTAGTTGTTCTGTGTACTTTTATCTTAAGAAGTCTGGCCATTATTCTAGAAAGAAAACAGAAAATGCCCAAAGTTATAGGTATTCCATGTGGGTAACCTTGTAAGTAATGGAATGAAACATTTTAATTAAACTTATACTCTTTAGTTTTATGAAGGTATATGTTTGTTTCCATTTGGCTATATAAAATATCTTTTAAGGTCACAAATATTAAGAATTAATCATATATTTCTTAAGCCACTGAAATACGTCTTGAGCGGCACTGTAGACCAGACGTTGATCCTGACACTGAGATTCACTAGTGAGTAGGACGAAGTCCCTACCCTTGTGCTGCTTACATTCTGCTTGTGGAAAACAAACAGTAAGTTAATCAGGAAGTAAACACATAATAAATTAGATGGTGATAAGTGCTATGAAGAAAAGCAAAGCAGGTTAGAGAGAATAACGGGGAACTATTTTATATAAAGTGGTCAGGGATGGCCTCTCTGATGAGAAGACTTTTGAGTGGAGACATAAAGGGAGTGGGGGGTGAAGCGCTGAAGATACCTGGGATAACAGTGTTTGTTACAGGCAGAGGGAAGAGCAGGTGCAAAGGCCCTGAGCTGGGAGAGTGCTTAGCATGTGCTAGGATCAGAAAGGAGCCCAGTGTGGGGGAAGCAGAAGGGTAGAGAGATTATGGTCCCATTAAGTAAACTAATATAATCAACTCTCTACTTACTACTATACTGAAAAACAGACAAAATTATACTCATAAATGGCCCCGGCAGTCAAGAGGTGAGTAAACAAAGAATCAGCTAATAACGGCGGCCTTATCTTTTCCTGGAGTATCACCAGTTTAATGGTTAGGGTCTAGTGTTCTCTTCCCTACAATAGATTGAAATCTGCATGCTCCTTAGTTTGGTGATGAATGAATGAATGAATGCATTCTAGAAGAACTTTGGATATGGGAACGGAAGAGGAGGGACCACCAACAGGTCATGTTTGCTCTGACAATCCTGCTTCCCTAAAACTTTTCATGTATCATATCACTCTTCTGGGACTATCTCAGTTCTTCAACACCAGCCTGCAGCAAAATAAGGTTTACCTTTCCTTCCCTTCCTCTTGATCTCGTTCAATTGCTGCAAACTTGTGTCTATTAAAAAATGTAGGCTAGTTCACTGTTTGAAAGTGAGACATTGCAAACGGTGTGCTTTGGTTAGTTTTGCGTCTTCAGTGAAGTACAATAAACTAATACACAGGCAGATAATGTATCTGAAAAATAAGAAAATGCTAGAGAACAACAGGAAGAGCTGGATTAATTTTAAAAAGTTGAAGATAATTACGTATGTGCTGAATAGTAGAACTCTCCATACAAATCATTTAAATGACTGTTGCCCAAATTCATCTGATTACAAAAATATCACCTGAGACACTCAGTGTAACTACAGACACCGAGGCCCTACCCCAGAACTGTGGAATCAGATCAGAGAGGGGCCAGAGCATCTGCATTTAAACATTGTCCTGGTACTGTTTGTGATTGGGTTAGCTAGTCAAATAATGCTTTCAGTGAGTACTTCTCTAGTAAATTCAATTTATATGCAATTTGTCAGGTGTTTATCAGTATGTAAGTGAAATGAAACCTGTGGGTTTATTTTATGTTTATTACAATGCTTCTGGATGAGTGGCTTCGGACACAATAAGTTGGTGTAAGAATTAGGCCTTCTCTCAACATCATTTGCTTTGCTTGCTTGCTGAACGGCCCCTTCTGGAAGAATGGGGTCATTTTGACAGGTCAATATTTCCAGAGCCATGAAAGACGTGACTTGCCATGATGTCACCTGTGTGGGCCTTTGCCAGGCACGTAGCTCAAGGTCAAGGTCAGGCTTTAGGCTGGATCCCACTCACTAGGGAGCTGGGTTGGAGTTAGAAGGCCAGTGTTGTTTTTCTATAGTTTCACATTAGAATCCAAAACTCATGTTCATTTTTCTGAGGATAGTCATTTCACTGAATTTAGATTGGACTTTGCAGCACAAAGTCAAAGAAAACACGGTCCCATCTGATGTTGGTCCCTGGTGAAATGATTTAATGAGATGCTGGTTGCAGTTTCATTTTTAGGGCTAATGGTAGCTTGAAGTAGTAGTGCCCTGATGAGATGGTACTAGGCCTTCTGTTGGCCTGTAATTAGGTCCTCTTTTAAACTGACCGTGGAGATGAAGCCACTCAGCTGGGCACTGTGCCACCCGATTTATGGAGGATTAAAGTGAGTTCTGGGGCAACCGGTGAAGAGCCATTTCTACTCGACTCTGCAAAGTCAAGGAGACTTTAAACAAGCAGCCAGGTAATTGAACAGGCATAAGAACATGGAAATGACAGCAATAACCAATAACTCCAAGAAGTATTTGTTTGAAATCTACAAATAAGTTAAGAAAAAGTTATTATTTTGATGTCAGGTTATTAAATCTTTTTAAAAAGTCTTAGACAGCTTAAGCAAATGCTTCAGTTCTTCTTCGTGACTCTCATAGAACTAGGTATACATCTGATTTTAAACATGAGCAATTTTGTTAAATAGTATTTTCAATCTCTCTTACTTTCTCTGTAGTGTGAACCAACATTTTCTCCTCCCTCCCTCCCTCCCTTTCTTCCCTCTGTCTGTCTCCTGATACCACTCTACTGATTTTTTCCTTCCTATATTATACTTAGTGGGGATCGACACGCATGCAGCTTCTATGCACAGAGATCAATGCGAATCAGACTTGAGGTGTCATTTTCGTCAGTGACCTTTGTTGCGTCGCCTTCACGTGCAGTATCAGCGACCCATCCTTATCATCTGAGCCAAGAGGGAGGTGATGGCAGTAGGTGATGTCCCCCCATCTAACTCAAGTCAACTCAGTTTAACTTTGGGAAATGTTTAAGTTCTTTTTAATATAAGAAAAGCCTCATCTTAAGTTAATTATAGTCTCATTCATGATACTTGGCACTCACTTTGGGGTGTGGATACTGTCTTCCTTTTCAAAAGATATTCAAGGATTCTTGCTCAATTACTAAAAACTAGGTCTAAGCTGAAATAGAGCGGCTCTTGGTTTGGCAGACTTGTCCAGAGAAAATTCCTTAAGCGAGCAGTAACAGGCCGGATGGGAGTTTTTGCTGTGGCTCAGGACTAGTGGGTTGCTTAGTGATAACAGCATGAACCCGGGAGTCCCTCAGACAGCTTCACAGGTCTGCAAATGCAGGCGCCCCAGATTCAGATTCACCCTGCCCTGCACCAGCCCTGCCCGCCCATTTCTGTCCTTGAGAGCAGCGATTCTCCTGTGCTGCAAGAATTTTTCAAATATGCAATGCCTGACTATTTAGTCAGGAGCATGGACCGCTTTTCCCTTTGATTGTCAAATAAAAAATGACAACAATGAATACAACAATAGGTGTCTGGTGTGAATGAATCAAAATTATACCTATTTTTTTCAGATTGGCAAAAAATACAACATTTTTTTGGTGGGCCACAGAATTTGAGTAATTAGTTCATGCGTGCCATGAGATGAAAAGGGTTGAAAATTGCTGCTTTAGAGAGGTCCCAGCTCCTTGGTTCAGACAGACAGATCAGTTGATCGATCTATCCATCCATCCCTCCATCCATTACCGGGAAATTACATTTTATGATGTAAGTCTTTTAAAGGTAAATGGTAAAAAGGACTGAACTATAATGGGTTAAATGGGATAGAAGCCAGAAAGTATCTCTTTGGGGATCTTCCTCCCTCTCCCCCTCCAGTTTATGGGTAAGAGGGTTAAGAAGTGTTTAAGTTTGACGTGTTTTGGTGACCAACAGGATTAAAGTGGTATTATTCCTAAAAACAGTATATTTTGATTTGTCATATACAATACCAACCATATACACATTTTTAGAGTGCTATGGAAAAATACTAGAAAAGCTGGTACATTTCATGGGATTTCAGTGTACGTTTTGACAGTAAGTTGGGTTACAGAGCGGGAGCATGTGCGGGGGCTTGCAGGGGAAGGCCATCACTTATTTTACTTGATAATGAACATGGCAGTGAACTTTCTGGGGAGCACTCCTAAAGTGAGCTGACTTCACTTTCACTTCTAAGGAAATGTTTCTGTTACAAGTGTGAACATGGACACCCTCCAAAGCAGAAAAGGCAAGCTGAATTCTCCTGTTGCCTCTTTCTATTTTGGCACCCACCTCTCATTTGAATGCGGAATGTACAAGTACAGTGCACCCCCAAGGCCAGAATCTTTCATTTTTTTGAAGTTCCTGAATTTAGACTGGGGTTTTAGAGGAGCGGAAGGTTGAAGGGAAGGGAAGAACAGATAAAGGAGAGGACGAGAGGGAGCAGAAAGAAACTGCTTTAGCTAATGTTGAGTTGCCAGCATTTCCTCAGTTTGGAGTCACTGTGTTCCTGCTGGGGTCCAAGGTGGGGTGATATGTGGCATTTGTCCTCCTGGGGAATTGCTTCTAACTTGAAGCCCAGAACTCTAGATGTAGGAAACAAGGCTGAGAGATCACACAGGGCATGTGAGTAACCAAGCGTAGGATTTGGAGCTAAAAGTTTGCTTGGAGAAAGGTGCCTTGCATTATTTCTTCTGTGTTGCATGTTGGGTTGTAAGAATGAGTGAAAATCTGAAGTTGTGATTAACTTGAAAAAATATGCTGTCTTGTTTTTTGTAGGGAGATTGAAAATGGGAGGCATTGCCCAGTTCCTCCTTAGCATACAAGGTGGGGCAAAAGTAGCTTTATGTTTGTTAAAAAATATAGGCTATAGGTAAATAATGCAATAATTAATAAAAATACAAAAATAAACTCTGTGTTTTGCTTACTTGCAACTGTAAACCTACTCTTCCCCTACCTTGTATGAACATAAGTATTAGAAATACCTGTTGAAGATTCTGATCACATTACCGTTAGTAATGTGATCAGAATCTTTCCACATTCACCCCAAATTATTGTTTCTAGTTCTCAGTTCAGTGAGCCCCATAAACTAACTGCTTTTGGTAATCCTGCTTTCTCAGATTTGACTTTTCAAAGAAGCAAGAAACAAAGGTAGCTTTTACCTCTTTCCTGTACTGCCAATGACATAATTAACATAAAATCAGGATTTTTTCTCTGACTGGTTTATTTCGCTTAGCATAATGCTAAGGTCCATTCCACTCAGGTGTGGAATCTAATGAATGCACTGAACTAAGAAGCAAGATAGAGACAGACTCGTGGAGAGCGGGCTGACAGCTGTGGGGGATTGGGGGGCTGAGTGGGTGGAGCATGGAGGGATTGAGCAAAAAAGAAAAAAACTTGTGGACACAGAAAACAGCACGGTGATGGCTGGGAAGAGAGGGGAACGCTGGGGGGGCGGCACGGGGGAGGACATGGAGGGAGGATAAATGGTGATAGAAGGAGACTTGGGGTGGTGAGCACACAATACAGTGTACAGATGATGTGTTGTGGAATTGTGCACCTGAAAGCTGTGTAATTTTGTTAACCGGCGTCACCCCAATAAACTCAATAAAAAGGAAGACATCAGAAGATCAGAGGATTCTTCTTTAATTATTTCTCATCTGTAAAGTAAGTCGAACTAAATGATCTCTGAGGAGAACCACCTGCTCCAACATTCTGTCCGTCTTCTGTTCTCCCTCCAGAGGGATCCAGGTGGGGGTGTGGGGGGTATTAGCCAGGTAGGAGAGTACAGGGCACGGTAGGGCCAGCTTCTGTCCCCTTGCCCCCACACTCCTTTACCAAAATAAAAGGTGGTCTGAGTAAGATGACACAGAAATAGGCTTCTGGAAGGTGGGAAGATTTCAGAGAGCCAGGTAGAATTCAGAAGGGCAGCTAGGTGGTAAAACCAAGGGTTTGCCTGGAGGATCCCCGCACAGCTCCACTGGATTGGTAGATAAAGGGTACAAGAAAATCAGATTAAAAAACCTGGCAGGTGCTCTGAGAACTCTCTTTCTAGAGAGAACCCAGGAGGTGGCCTACTCTGGGCAGCTTCTTGGAGTGAGAGGAGGCAATGTCAGAACGGAAGAAACACTGAATAGTTTAGTAAGTTGGAAAACTTAGGCAGATGGGACAACTTCCTGGCTTTCCCCACCAACCGCGCCCCCTTTCAGTTCCTTCCCCCTCCTCCTCCTTGTCCTCCACCTTCACCCCTTTTCTTCCTTCTTCTTCTCCTTGTAATAAAACACAATTTAGGGATACCCACTGCCAGACAATAGTGCCAAGCCAGTAGTTTGGTAAGTGTTCAGAAAAGGTGTTAAATAATACAAGGATAAGAATAGCATCTGCAGTTTCACTTCGGTTATAAGGTAATGTATTATTTCACATCAGAGCACACAGTAACCATTTAGGAATAAAATCTTCTCTGGTATCCTGTTTGTTACAGGGTTGAAAAGCCTCCGAATTCCATTTTCTCTGCAGTATGGTGGGGTGGGGGGTGGGGAACAGACTGTAGCCCCTGGGATGGTCTCATGTTGAAGAGCTTTTGATAGATTATAAGACCCCTAAAGTACATTATTGCCTCCTTTGCAAACCATGATTTTTTTTTTTTAGCCATTTGGAGTCTTGGTGTCTACTTTGAAAAATATGTATATCTTACATGTTTTTGAAAATATTAAAAAGGAAAAATTCCTCAGTAAAAATATGGTTAAATAATATAAGTAGACAATTCACTAAAGCTATACAAATGGTTAATAAACATATGAAATAGTATTTAGCTTCATTGATAATCCAAGAAATACAGATTATAGAGCAGAAAAGTTCCCAGTTTCCCTGTCAAATTGGCCAAGATTAACAAAACTGGATTTGGAGAAAATACATTTCTAGGAAGATTATAAATTATTACAAACTTTGTGGAAAGCAGTTCAGCAAAACTGGTTGAAATGGGCCAACCTGTTGACACCTCACTTCCAGTTTTAAGGATTTACCTTAAGGAAATAATCAAGGATATTAATTGTTGTATTATTTTTGAAAGTGAAAATCAGTAAAACAAGTGCCTAATTTATAGAGCATTGTGGAAAAATGATAGGAGAAAAGATTTATGATGTATTGCATTAGAATGATTATAGACATAAAAAAATAAAGAATGAAAATAATAAAACCACAATAGGTTAAAAGTAGTTTGCTCTCTGTAGAGAAATTATAGGTGCCTCTGAAATTATTTGCACCTCTATATTTTTCTAGTGTGCTTATACTGCTTTTGAAATTAAGGAGAAACACTTAAAGGTTATTTTTTAAAGTCGGACCGGGACACATTTAAAAATAACACGCACATAGGCTAAAGAAAATGGAAAAGCCTGCCGACTTGCTTGCTTCAGGTGGAATTTCTCTGAAGGCTGCAGTGGTCCCCGCCTCGGTCCTGATGCAGGCACGCCCCCTGCGCTTCCCTCTGGCGGTGCCTTCTGCACTCTGCCTCGCTCACCTGCAGGTTCGCTGCGCTTGTACAACGACTCTGTCTTTTGGGATTTGCCCAGTTATCCAGTCCAACTATTTTTCAAAACAGCATGAAATAGGTGTAGTAGTTTCCAACCTTTTTATAACTGGAAGGCGGGGAATGACTAAGGAGAGAAACTCCGCTTCTTCTACTCAGTAGGCTGCATGCAATGCCTCCTTTCCCTTGCAGAAAATCCCCCGTAGGCGAGGCTGCCTTCCACACCTTCTCAGCCACCGCCTGCGTGTTCCTGGGAGAGACTCGGTGGTGGGTCCAAGTTGCCGTTAATCTTCTGGAGGCAGAGGGAGGGCCTGGAGTAGGACTTCCTGTAAAAACAAGAAGCACTTATAGGCAAAGTTAAGTTTTTATTATTTTTTAACAACAATTTATTTTTTCCATAACATAGACTTGCTTTTCCCCGGAGGGCCAAACGTGTGACTCATCTACCTGCTTCTACAAGCTGGTGCACAGATCATGCCAGACCTGGGCAGGAGTCTGTTGGTTAAGCTGGATGAGATTGCATCACTGGATTTCCTGCAGGCAGTCTTTAATGGAGGCTTTGTCGCAAATGTGAAATTATTTGCTTATCAACACATCCAAGGAGCATCCACAACAGGGAACAAAAAGTACACAATGTGACTTTGAGGGAGAAAACGGCCCCAGAGGATCCTGAAGTTGCCAAATTAAGTCAGGAGAAAAAAATGAAAAAGGGAGGGTTCCAAAAAATGGAAATGATCTTGGTAAATGTGAGCAAACCAAAGCGATGTTTGGTTGTGGGAATCAAGCCAGTCTGTGAAACAGGAACTCATAGGTATACCTCCTGGCTGCGGGCTCCAAAGTGACATCCACAACTGCCCCCTTCTCTCCCAGGCTCATCTGGCACCCCCTCCCCCATACGTCAATTCTCATTGCACAGGATTTCACTGGGTCTCAAATCCTGTATCTTATATTTAAAAAAATCATTATCTTCTTTGGATGTTCAAACTATAAATAAAGGCACACATCCTTATATGGCTGGTAGAGGGACTTGAGGGAAGGGCTACATTTTGTCTTTTTATCCTGTGTGTACCTTCGGCTTTAGTAAACAACCCACAAGGGGTGGAGTGTGTTCTATTCAGCCACACAAAACCACACATGTGCTTTTTGAATTGGCCCTCACCTTTTGGGACACAATTCATTGATTCCTTCTAGTATTCTGAAGTTGCAATGAACTGGGGTAACCCATATAGCATTTCCCTTCTCTTTCCTCATTTAAAAGACGTACTTGCTTTGGTCTTCCTGATCCTACCCAAGCAAGGAAGTACCTGTGTGGTCGATACCCAGGAAACATTTCCGTACAAGTTGCGTAAGTGTCCTCCGGCAGCGGACCCACGCTTGGCCAGGTGCACCAAATTGAACATGCTCTTCAGAACTTTTCAGGACTAGCCAGATTTTGCCGTTGTACCAGATATTCCTGGAATAGGGAAGAAATCAAACATGCTTTTACTATTCTGAGATTTTTACTGTACTGAGTGTTTGATGGATTCTTTTATAAATCACTGTTTTGAAGCCTTACTGAATCCTCATTGCTTCCAATGCTATATGGCGCAGACTGACATTTTTTGCAACTATTTTGTCATACATTTTTTTACATTTGCATGTTTTCTTTTTTTAAGCACTGTACCTTGGGGAGGCTTTTTTTCCTGATTATGAAGATAATATATGCTCATGAGGAAGAAGTGGAAACTAGAGAAAACTATGTAGAAGGCAGTCACTTATAATTTCAGGATCCTAAGATTTATATATTTTCTTACAGTTTCTAATATATGTATATATGTCAATGTGGTTACAAAAGAGTATTCAAATTATGATTCCTCACCCCCCCATTTTTACATTATTCACTAGTCTTCTAAGTGTCCTACATAGTATTTAATGATAAAATCTACCATCTTCTATTTTTACACTTAGTTTTTTTTGCTTTTTCTTTATTATAAATCATGCTTACACACAAATCTTTGTATCTCTCATTATTACTTTAGAATATGTTTCTGGAAGTACAAGAACAAAAGGCAAATATTTTTAGGCTCTTGATTCAAAATTTGAAAATGATTTCTAGAAAGATTGTAAAAATTTATGTTTTCTTCCCCCAGCGTTTGAGGCTTTCTCATACTGTGGCACCAGTAAATGAGACTTAGAACTTTTTCTTTGGTCAATTTGAAAGGCCAACATCTGTATTTTTGTTTTATTTTGCAGTATGATGATTAATGCAATTAAACACTTTCTCTGATATTTATTAGTCACTTATATTTCTTTTTTATTGAAGATCCTGCTCTTGCCATAGCTACTATATCCAGTTGTGTTACTGTATCCCGGACAATGGGACCTTGGGGCTGAGATCCAGCTATGTTCCCTCTGGCCTCTGCCCAGGGAAAAGGGCCCCTTCTATCATCTGTACTAATGCACCATGCAGGATAGCAGGGGCCTGTTCTCATTTTTCACTCACATTTACAAACTAGAATGCTGCTATTTTTCTGATTGACTCGTGAGAGCTCTTTACCCACCTACGATTATTAATCCTTTTGTCAAAACTCCAGCTATCATTTTCCTAACTTCTTGCGTGTCATTTGATTGCATGATTAAAAAAAAATTCAGAACTTTAAATTTTTTGATGTTACGTATATTCCTCTTGCGTGTGTAAGTAATCGTTGTCAAATGTGGAAAGTTTGAGGTCAACCTTTATGGACTTAACTCATTAAAATGTTTTCCTTTATTTTAGCCTTATTTTTAAGGTTGTTTAAAAAACCCCTTGAAAGGCAATCAAGTCATACTTAATGGTAAAAACATTAGGAAATACAATTGCTCTCAAACTTCCACTCAGAGATGTTACCACTGCTGACAATGCTAACACTTTGACATCCATATTTTTACTCTTTTCTATGCAATTACACACAAATACACAAGGTATACTGAGATGAGATAGTACTTTATACGGTTTGTAACTTACGTTTAATTAATATTGATCATAGATAGCTTTTTATGGTGATAAATATTTTTAATGGCCCTATAGTTTTACGTTGAATGGAAATGTTCAAGTTAATCAGTCCTTCTTGTTGTACATTTAGACATTTTTCTCAGTTTTTACTGTTAGAGTCAATATTTGAACAATTATCCTTATGGCTAAATCTTCACACACTTTTTAGTTATTTCCTTGAAATAGGCTTCGTCGAATACCCATTCCTGGTGTAAAGGTGGGCTCTTTTTAAAAACACTTGGTTCATGTTTCCAAATTGCCACCCAGATATGTTCTCATAAGCACTCCCAACCGCAGCGCATCTGTGGGAGAATCCCATGTTCCTTCCCCAACCATGCGTATTATCCTTTCTGCTGGCTACCTATTTAATAGGGTAAAAGTGGTAACTTGTTTGGATTGCATTTCTTTCCATTCACTCAAATTATATTGTCCATCTCAGAAGAGCTTATCTTTTGTTTTGTTTTTAATGTATATAGTATTTTGTTATCTTAAAAGCTCTCTTAGGGGTTCTGCAGAAAGTTCAGCATCAGTAAAAAGAGTCTATTAGCGGAAGGTCCAGCCATGTCTCTCTCAGTACAAGTCACTGGGTTTGGGAACAGTCCCTAATTGATAGCCCCCGTCTTTTGCCAATGAAAGCGATGACCCAGGTCAGCATTCAAGTTCCCTAATGGGAGACCACAAGTTCAGGGCACTTAGTCAAGGAATAGGGAGTCCATATCCCCAAGGTGACCGATGACCTGAGTTCAGGATGAATATCCCCAACACCAACGAGTGAGCAGTCGCTGTACACAGCTCTTCCGCTTCACGACTGTGGAGCGCCTCCAGGCCGGGCCCCGAGACCACAGAGGTGAGACAGACCACTCGTTTCAGGACTGAGAACCTTAAACAAGATAATTAGAAAAAACATAATTCAGAAAAAACATGCACATTGACCTTTGACTCTTGAGGTAATTTGTTGTGGGGAAAGTGGAGGCAGGCAGGTTCAAAATAAGACAAAATAGTGTGAGTCTTCAAATATTCTGCTTTATTTTGATAAGACTTGCCACTTTTTTTTTTTTTTTTTAATTCCTCAGGTTTGGTCAAGCTTTCATCCATTCACTTTATTTAGTTTGGTCTATTATTAGCAGTTAAGAAACACTTTGGTTGTGGATCTCAGTAGTAGGGCTATTTAAAATGGAGCCACTTTTCAAAGATAAATCTCTAGGACTCCGTAAATAAAGTTTTGTTTTGTTTTTTACTGCCCAAGTTTCTGAACAGGTTTCATTACACACAGAGGGGAAGGGGCTCAGTCCTTCCGGGCTGCTGCCTTCCTCCTGGCCGCAAAAACATCAACGCTGGGTTCTGATCTCGTTCTCTCGGCACAGACGTGCGTCCCCACTTTTTCTTGATGAACTTCCAGGCCCTCTTGTCCTTAGAGACCTTGATCAGCTCCATGGCGAGCCGCTGGTAGCGGGCAAAGCCACACACATTTCGGATCACGTTCTTCACTAAATCCGTGTGCTCAGCGAGGCGTCTGTGCTGGCGTCTGTGCCTCCGCTTACCCGTGTCCTTGTTCACTTTGTGGCCCTTGGGGAGGCCCGTGGCCACAGGGGAGCCCGGAGCCACCGCGGCTGAGCCTCCATGGCCGCCGCCGCGGGAGTGCAGTTAAACTTTCTATTGCAAAACTTTTCTAGAGCCATGGGCTAGAGTTTTTGCTTGTGTTCTCTGTCATATGCATGCCGCTTATAGCGTTAATGGTAACAGCTGTGCAAACTGACAATTTATGGAAGTAATTTGGTATTTTTCTTTCTTTTTGTGATCATCAAAAGAAAATTTAAAAAAAATTGTAACCATTTTTTTTATTACATTCTTCCCCATTACCTTTTATCTCCCTTATATTGTCTTCTACTGCCACCCCAACCAATCAGCACTGTGTTGTGTCCATGAATTCTTTTTCTTTTTCGCTCCGTCCCTCTACCCCACAACCCTATCCCCCACGAGAGCTGTCTATCAGCTTTTCTAAACTGAGACAACATGAAAACATCTAGGACAATCAGGAATTTATTTTTAAAGTGTTGATGGCATTAGGGCAAGCTGCATTAATCAGGAACTCAATTATCTAGTCAATGAATTATCGAAGCTGTTTTCTTCAATCTCCCTCTTAAGGTTAACCTTTTGGATATATAATTTTTTTCTTCCTACAGATATAACACAGAAGGTATGAAAAGGAAAATTCAGGTAATTAGTTTGGCTACTAATTAAGGGAAAATATTTAATTCTAGTAGAAGGTTGAACTCATTATTTTAAATACACTCTTTGATCCCTGGCTGGTGTGGCTCAGTGGATTGAGTGCTGACTTGTGAAGTGGGGAGGTGGGGGGGTCACGGTATCACCAGGTCAATTAGGGCCAGTCCCCATTGGGGGGCTCCTGAGAGGTTATTTCTTGATATTTCTTTCCCTCTCCTTCTCACTTGCTTCCCCCCTCTAACAATAAAGAAATAAAAATCTTTAAAAAAATACATTCTTTAATTATCTATGATTTCATGTGATGCATGCCATACTTTCTGCTATTTTTTTTCAAATGTTCTTGAAGCCTTAAATTTAAGGTTTGTTTGATTAGAGAGTCTACTATTTGCAATGTACAAATAATGGCCTTTCCCCATGAAATCTGTAAATCACTGTGCCAGTGAAGGGCAGTCTTTAAGTAATTGGTCATATAGCACGTTTCTCTTTTTTTCAACCTAACTATGTATGTTTTTTCCTAAATATTTTAATGGCTGCAGAGTATTATATGTTGTGAATTTACTATCATTGACTTACATTTAGGTTATACATACGTTGTTGCCATAGTTTTTGTATCATAAAATCATACTTTTATAAAACCTCAGACATAAAACATTTCATGATTTTTAGATCATTTCCTAGAGTGAATTTCTACAAATGGAGTTTACTGGATTAAATTTATAAATATTTAAAAATTATTATGCCATACATAATTGTAAATTTAGGGAGAAAAAAGATAAATGCCCCTTTTATAATTCTTTCTCTCCAATCATTTTCAGCAGAATTTTGACAGTTTGTTGGAAAATCTCCTAGATGTGTTTCTAGGCATTATATCACATATGAAAGTTTATGTGCTTGAGAATTTGTAATGTTTTCAGTTTTTAAAATTATTTTATTTATTTTATTTATTTATTTTTAGGGAAAGGGGTAGGGAGGGAGAAAGAGAGGGAGAGAAACATCAATGTGTGGTTGCTTCTGCAGGTCCCCAACTGGGCACCTGTCCTGCAACCCAGGCATGTGCCCTTCACCGTGAATCGCACTGTCGACACTTTGGTTCACAGGCTGACACTCAATCCACTGAGCCACACCAGCCAGGGATCACTTTTTAATGTAAATGAGTGATTTAATACACATTGTTTTATGATTTTAAGTGGTCCATGTCAATAATACAAAATTGCTTTTATTTAAACGGTGGCACTGTTTCCACAGTATGAATGACTAAAGGATAAATGCATAGAAGTGGAACTTCTGGGGCACAGGCTACGCATACTGAAACCTTATATTGTTCTCCAAAAATGCTCCTTTGATTTATACTCCAATAATGTTTGAGTATACCCATTTCTGCCTACCCTCAAGCAATTGATCTTATCAGTCTTTACAATTTTTGCTAATATAAAAAAGATATCTTCTTATTCTCTTGATTTACATTTCTTTAATTCTTTATATTAATTTAAAAGACGTTTGTATTTTTATTCCTGTGAACTGTCTGTTAGTGTTCTTTGCCTATTTTTCTATTTTGTTGTTGATCTTTTAATTTTTTAAAACAGCTTTGTTGAGGTACAATTGATATACAAAGAATTGCACATATTTAATGTGTAAAATTCAATGAGTTTAGACATATGCAAAACCTGTGATATCAGCACCACAATCAAGATAATAGCCCTGAGTGGTGTAGCTCAGTGGATTGAGCGTGGGCTGTGAATCAAAGGGTTGCCGGTTCAATTCCCAGTCAGGGCACATGACTGGGTTGTGGGCCAGGTCCCCAGTGGGGGCCACGTAAGAAGCAGCCACACATTGATGTTTCTCTTCCTCCCTTCCCTTCTGTCTAAAAAGAAAATAAAATCTTAAAAAAAAAAAGATAATAGACATATGCAACATGGCCAGTTTCCCTGTGTACCTGCTTGTGTGTCTGTGTATATATTAAGAACACTTAATATGAGATTCACCTTCTCAGCAAATTTTGAAGTGCATAATACCTTATTGTTAACGACAGGCACGATGTTGTATAGCAGATCTCTAGATTTTATTCGTCTACCATAACAGAAGTTTAAACCCATTGTGTAGCAAGTCCCCATTCCCCATCACTCCAGCTGCTGGTGACCATGATTGTATTTCAGCCCTCTCTGAGTTTGACTACTTTCCTGTACGTAATTCATGTAAGTGGGGTCATACAGTATTTGTCTTTCTGTGTCTAATTTCACTTAGCATAATATCCTCAAGGTTCATCCACGCTATAAAAAATGGCAGGATTTCCTTCTTTTCAAAGGCTGTGTAATATTCCACTGTATGCATATACCACATTTTTTGTTTATATTTCTGTCCCTGGATACTTGGGCAATTTTTGTATCTTGCTCATTGTGAATAGTGCTGTGATGAACCTGGCAGTTCAGATCTCTTTAAGATCCTGATTGCAATTGTTTTGGAAACATACCCAGAAGTGAAATTGCTGGATCATGGGGTGCTCTTGGTCTTTTCTTGATGAATTTTAAGAGCTATGTTTGTACTGCGAGATTAGCCCATTGTCTACCAGATCATCCTTTGTCTTGACTATGTCGTGTTTTGCTCTGTGGAGATTTTAAATTTTTAAGTAGCCAAATTCATCTGCTTTCTTAAATGGCTTCTAGGTTTTATGTCTTGCTTAGGAAGGGTTTCCCTGTTCTAAAGTTACAAACAAACTACCTCTCCCTCAGTACTAACTTCTCCCAAAGTTTACTCTATCATTTTATGATTTATGACTTCACATTTCCATTGAAAGCTTTCATCTGCCTGGAATTTACTTGAAATGAGGTAGGATTCTTTCTTGGTGACACTCTGTTGTGCCAATTTCCTTTAATGAATAATATACATTTCCCTCACTTATTTGAAACCCAGTCTTTATCATATATTAAATACCTATGTGTATTTGGGACTATTTTGTAAAATATAAACTTTTTCAAAAGTTTAATTTTACTCAAGTATTTTTTTGGTACTGTTTTAAGGGAGGGGTCTTTTTTTCTTTTGCATGTTTTAGCTGCTTGTTTTGTATAGGAAAGCTACTGATTTTTAAATATGGTTTTGTGTCCAGCCACCTTATTTTATTGCCTTTTATTTGTAATTCAACCAATTATCTTGGGAATCAGTCATGCTCTCATATTGTGTGCAGATGATGTGAATTCATCTCTTCCAACTTTTATACCTGGTATTTCATTCTGAGTGTAGCAACCTATCACTATAGAATAATGTTAGCGAACACTTACTAATAGGTGTGTGAGTGGAAATCCTTGTCTAATGTCCTAAGGGTTTCAGCATTAAATATGATCTGGACTTTGAAAGCGCTTGGTTTTATATGATCTTATATCTGACCACCAACTGGATTCTTCTATTCTAATGTCTGTCTATGTATTCATCTTCCTTTCCCCTCTCTTTTACTGAATCTCAAATTATCCATTAAGTAATTGTTATCTATAAATAATGATTATTTTTCCTCCTTTCCAGTTTTTAGATTTCTTAAAAATTTTTTCTCTTTTGCCCGGCTGGTGTGGCTCAGTGGATTGAGCACGGGCTGGGAACCAGGCGGTCCCGGTTCGATTCCCAGTTGGGGCACGTGCCTGGGTTGCAGGCCAGGTCCAGTGAGGGCCATGTGAGAGGCAACCATACATTGCTCTTTCTCCCTTCCTTCTCCTCTCTCTAAAAATAAAATAAATAAATAAAATCTTTAAAAAAAATTTTTTTTCTCTTTTATTACATTGCTCAGGATGTCAAGTACAATGTTGAACAGTGGGGGACAGAGGAGGTTCTGTAAAGGAAGTGGTTTTCAAGTCTCACTGTTAAGCATAATGCTACTGTAGCTTCTTGGCTATCAAGAATGATTTTCATACTTTTATTCTTTGTTATTCTTTTAATGTAGTGATATCCATAAATAAATTTCCCAATCTGGGGGGAGAGCAGTCTTGTATTCCTGGGATAAGCCTTGTGTGCCATGACGTAAAAACATATTTTGAGGATTTTATATCTATATTCATCTCAGTCCCGCTGCTTACTAGTGATGTGACCTTGGGTAAGTTACTTAATCTCTCTGTGTCCGTTTCTCCTCTGTGAACAGGATTAATAGTAAGAGATTTTGCCTCCTAGCATTGGGGTGAGGTATGAAACCTTTCAAATGGTACATGGTACATGGTAAACACTCAGTACATGTTAGCTATCCTTATTTTCATCACAGCTATATTATTATTGTAAATATTATCGTTATTACTGGTCTCTTGTTTCCTGGGTGTGTGTGTGTGTGTCTGTAAGTGTACCTGGCTGAATGCTATCTTTGTTGTATTTTGATATCCATGTTATGCTAGCTGATTAGAATGAGTTGGGAAACTTTCCATGTCTTATTATTCTCTGAAATAATTCAAACAGTGTTGGAATGATCTATTCCTTGAAGGTTGCCAGGACCTGGTGAAGGTCCTTGATTAACCTTTCGATTTCTTCTATCCTTCCTTTGTTTACTGAGACTTTCTACTTAGCATTTGTATTTTCCAGAAAATCGTCATGTTCAGATCATCTTTGTTAGCCATGGACATGTCTCCTCACCATTTCTTTATCAGATTTTACCTTTCATACCACCACTTTCACTCTCTTAAGCTCCACTGGTTCACACGCACACGCAGGACAGCTCATCCCTGCTTTTATGTGCATTTGACTAGCAAAACTAGGGTCACAGTAGAATAGACTTTTAAGTGATTCCTGTGGATAGAACTGGGACTAATATTTAAAAATGAGATTTTGTCTCAATTTAGGTAAAATACACATAGGATTACATGCTGGTTCAAATCTTCCAAGAAGCAGTCACCAAGATGAGATTAAACAAGCAAGGATTTTATTAAGGGAATCCCTGTGTGAGGGGTGGAGGGAGGGTGCGGGATGAAGGGGGAGGCCTAGGCCCTGAGGCCAGTGTGACCCTGAGTGTGGGAGAGAGGAAGGGGAGATTGGGCCAGAGCCTCTTGCATACCCAGCAGTCTAAGGAGAGGCCCCTACTTCGTGCATTCAGATTTCTGCACCTGCCTTGCATCTGGGCTGAGTTCTGTCATTGGCTGGGGGCAGCCTGGGGGAGGCCTGGCTTCATCGGCGCTGGGTCCTTGTCTGTTCTCTTCCCATAGGGTGCACTCCAGTGATGGCCGCAAAGTAAAAGCTTTCTTACAATGAGAGCTTTCTACCAGCGGAAAGAATAGCTTGGTAAGGGAGTGACTTCTCACTAGAGATGTTTAGGCAGAAGGATGTAAGTAAGGTGCAGAGGCTGGGCTGTAGGTTACACTTGAGGGGGACTCTCGACCTTTACATACCATTTCCCCCGCTTCAGTCCTTCGGTTATCCTCTCCTTCCTCCACCCCTATTCCTCCCCCCGCAATTCTTCCCATCCTCCTCCCTGCTTCCCTTTCCCTTTTTTCTCCTCCTCTCTGCCTTTCCCTTTTCCTTTCTCTTTGTTTCTGTCTCCACACACATCCATACACACATAGGGTTGGGCTGTGTTAATCATTCTTCCTACTTCATGAGCTTTGTTTATAAGTAGAAATATCTTTAACATTGAAATTAAACAATTCAGCACTCCTTGCTTGCTCAGACTGCCTTTCTGCCCTCTCCGCTCCCAGGGTCCTGTCTCTTCATTAAGTTCCTGAGTCTGATGTCTTACGTAGGTCAAGGTTTTAGTCCCGGTTACAACAGAGTCAGGAAAGTAATGCCAGGATATGGGGTCAGGGAGCTTCAGTCTTTCTGCCCTTTGCGCTTTTCTGGTCCTTTGGACTCACTGTTGAAAACCAAGACGTGTTGCAAGTTTTCAGGTTTCATGGGAGGCAGTTTCAGTGCCCTGGAACCTCCGCCCACCCCCAGGCGTGCCTGCCGTGCCCCTATGGAGGCTTTTAAAATCATCTCCATGTATTTGGTTTTCTGAAATTTCACGATAATACGCCTCAGTCATCCCCCTGCACCACGCCCCGCCCTACACTTTTCGTACTAGGTACCCATGTGCTGTTCGTTCAGGTCCTTCTTTCTGTTCTGGGGCTTTTTCTAATATTTCTGTAGTAATTACTTCCCATTAAGTTCTCTCTTTTCTCATTACAGAATCCATACTCACATGTTTAACCTCTGACTGATTCTCTAATTTGCTTATATTGTCTATGTTTGTGCCTTTTATTCTTTTTTTTCTGGAGCCGTCTTCACCTTTATCATCCAAACTTTCCATAGATTTTTTTATCTTTTCGTACTTTTTATTATTTACAATACTCTAGCTCTAGCTCTGTCTCTTTCCAGCCTCTTCTCTTTACTACATAGATGCAATAACTGCTTTTTGTCTCTCTGAGGATATTACTTTTTTTCTCTGTTCTCTGCATCGTCTCTACTGCTTTGTGCTTGTTTGTGTTTTCGTCTTGATCCGCATGGCTCCTGCCTCTCTATCAAGCTGTTCCGAAGCGCTATATATTCAATAGCTGAAGGTAACAGCTACTCACTGAGCAGCTGACTGGAAGCTTCGTGTGTGTGTGTGTGTGTGTGTGTGTGTGTGTGTGTGTGGTGGGGGGGGGTTGGTGGGAGCAGGGAGGGCAGCAATGGACAGGCTCCTTGATCTGTTCATTTCTCTGGATGGTTTTCAGGCCATGAGCCTTTTCCCTGGGGCCAGTGATTGCCTCCAGAGAAGGACCGTCTGGTTATAAGTACTGGGATGGGATGGGATTTGGGAAACTCGCGGGGAAAGGGGAATCTCATGATTTTTACATTGTCCTTTCACTTAACCCCTCTATTTTCAGTCAAGGGCTCTACCTTCTCCTTCTACTCTGCTTGATGCTCCCTACCACCGGCCTTTTGGGTTCACTATTATCAGAGATTTAACCTCTCCTTCATTCTAGAATGTGGGAGAGGTAGAGCCCTGATAATTTGGAGTGGGAAAAGAGATATGGGGGAGGGGTTGTTGATCCTTTTATGTACTTTTAACCAATCCTGTTTTTATCTGTTCCCCACATTCCAAGATTTCTAATGCTTTCAATTCCTCAGACTGTCATAGTCTATGGTACTATTTGACTTTCTTCTTATATATCCTTCTGCACGCATTTAAGCTTCATCGTACTCCACTCTGCCGAGGCAGCGGCCACCCTTCTAATTTCCATCTCCCCTTATTTAATGTCTGATACGGACTCTGTCCCCCTCTTTCAGTTTTTTTGACCTCTTTAACTATCATTTTAATGGGGTTTTCGATAATGTGTTCTACCTGCCATATTTAACCAGAAGTCTGTAGGTACTAGAACTTTGAATATTGTTTCTCTTTTCTTTATTTGGTGTTCTACTTCTGGAACATTTGTATTATCCCCATATTTGTTCCTCTTTGTCTATCCCCTATTATTTATTATCTAATAACGTGAAGTTCTGTTTCTTCTCCACATTCACTGTGATTATCTCAAGCCTTTCCTCCCTCATTAATTCCATTTTGTTAGTTCCCTTGTTATTATTTGCTCTATAACCTGTTGTTTTGGTTTTCTCTTTTCTTACTCTGCAATTTCCCTTTCTGCCTAATTCTGTTGTGCCATCAACTTTGCCCTTTTCTTTTACTGAGTTTGTATTCTTATTATGTTTTATAGCATAAAGCAATTTCTGGGAATTTTATCCTTTTTTTCAGTGAGGGGTTCATTCTGTTTTCTTATGCACACCGTGTTCTTTCATTATTTGTCTGATTTCCTGTAGTAGTTTTTGCCCTGTCATTGTGCCATTTCTTTTTGACTTTTTCATGCTTGACGTGTTCTCTTCAAACCTCCTTTTGTTTGATATAATTAAAACGAATTATTTCTTTGCTGTTTTTCTGCCATCCAAGATGTGTTTGCATGCCCTTTCCAGGCCAGCTTAAAGCCGGGGCATCTGATGATGTGACAGGGTGGAAAAGCTCAGCTTGGCCACGTGGAGCCTGTGAGCGACTTGGCCAAACGTTCTGTGTTGAGTTCACTCCGCATCTGCAGGAAGGTATCTTCTTCTTGTGTGCGTGTGGGGTGCCTTTGGGTTTTAGGTCTGTCCTCTACTTGACTGTCAAGTACTACGGCCTGTGCTTCTGCTGCAGACAGTCGTCTTGGTTGTTCACATCTCTCCTTTTCATTCTCACTCCTGTTAGTCAAGAGGGTTAAAAGAAAAGGGTGCTTCAGAGTGATGGTACCAAAGTTAACAGTTTACAGTTGAAAGTCATTATGAAACTTCATCGGAAGCTTTCAATTGTTCTTTCTGCTCCTTCCCTAGTTTTCTCTTCTTTAACAGGTCTTACCACATTTATCTACCATTTTGTTTTCAGTCCTGATAAGTTCCTCTTCACGGCTGAGCTTATTTAATGCCAGCTCCTTCTTCCATTCAACCTAACCCCTCTGGCTGGACATGAGACCCCAGGACAGCAAGGAGGGCAGGAAAGTGTCCAGACAGCTGTCCCAATAACCCCGAGTTACAAAAGCTATGGGGACAAAGAACTATACTGACTGTCACTCCATTAGCCCTTTTCTGTCAAAGAAATCAGTCTGCTCACTACATTTGATTGAGCTCCGCGGGACACTTTTATTGGAACATATTCTAATATTAATTGGGTAGTCTGTATAATTTTTAAAAATGTTCACTTTCCTCAGAGACAAGGCAGACAAGGTGAGATTTACATAGAGAGTGAAGTAACATAAAAAGTACAACACTGACATTTGTCTTTTCTTTAGACTTCCAAGTATGTTTGAAGTGGTCTGATACAAGCGGCACAACCATTGTAATTAAGCAGCCACAATTCCTGCAAAGTTTTATGTCTCTTGCAACCTTACCACTCTTTCGAAAAGGCTTAGCTCAAGTTTGGCCAGCCTTCGACATGACAGAGGGTGGGAAGTGTTACTGTGCA